>NDXB01011335.1:0-23149 GCA_002631895.1 Agapornis roseicollis | reverse complement strand
GCCTTGCCCCCCCCCCCCCCCCCCCCCCCCAGTTTTACATCTCTTTGTGTATGGGAGCTCAGCTCCATGCCTTTGGGGCTGAGCTGCAGCCGTGTGTCCGGGTGACTTTGCATCCACAATGTGATGCTGGTCCTCATTCGCTGTGTGTGTGTGCTGAGGAGCTCCCAGAACGAGGTCAGTGTCTGTCTCTGTCCCATATGCACCTGGAAATGCTGGTGTTAAAGCACCCCAGCACCCAGCCTGGGGCTCTCCGGGTGCCCTTAGGGTTTCCTCAGGCAGCTCCTCTCACGTTAACCCCATCCCAGCGATGTTAATGGAGCTGAGGAGCTCTGGAATAGCCGGGTTCAAAGGCACGTTCCCTGCATCTGCTTTAGTGCACGTTACGAGGCTGCTCTGCTTTGGAAGCAGGATGCGTATCCCAAGCCGTGTTGTGTCTGAGAGGGTGAAGCAGGCTCAGAAAGAGCTCATTTAACTGCTGGTTCTTGGCTGACTGCAGTTTGCCTTGCCTCCTGCATTTAACAAGTGAAGGGGTGTTTGTGGAGCGACCTTCGGGCTGGGATATCTATGGAAATACGAGGGAAGGGCTGGGGAGAGCTCTCCCTAGGCACAAAGAAGAAGTTACCTGGTAGCTGAGGCCTTGAGCATCGTTTGCGCGGCGCCTGGGTGATGCGGCAGGGTTAGGGTTGGGGTTATGGGGACGGTTATGCCATCAGTGCAGGCAGAAGGAGCTGGTGTCTGTTCACTGCTCTACTTAAACACATTGGGCTGTCTGCTTTGGGATCTGGGGGGGGGGTGTTTCTGTCAATGGCTTCGTGCCCCTGTGTGTGCTCATTGTCTCCTCCCGAGGCTCTGCCTGCAGAGCAAAGCTTTGTGTTAGGGCTTCCAGAGGCTGAAGGGAGAGCAGGGATGGTGCCGCGTGCGGCAAACAGGGGAGCAGCAAAGCAGCTGAAACCCAGGCCTGAAGGGCAGCCAAACGGGATAGAACCTGGCTGGAAGAGAGCGCGTGGGTCGAGCCTGTACTGCGTTTGGCTTGGGAATCAACTCTGGAGTCGTGGTGTTTCTCTGTTCTCTGTTCTCATTCTTTCCTCGCCAGGCGCCTGTGGATGTAGGTGAGGATCTTCCCGATGGATGAAGGAGCTGCAGCACGGGATGTAAATAGGTTAGGGAAGAGTCAAAGGAAGCGGTTGCCCGGCTCTGGCTTTTGCTGAGTGAGCAGGAAGGTTTCACTTCAGTTTCTTCCCCACTGTTCAGAGGGGAGCGGTGGCTCCAGCAAGGGAAGGGTTGAAGGAGAGCTCATAAACAGAAGCCTGCAGGACTCGGAGGGGCTTCGGTGCGTTGAGGCAGCATCTCAGCCCCGAGCCTTGCCCTGGCCAAAGCCAGTCCCGGGGAAGCTTTCCTGTTGCTCCCTTAATTTACCGGCAGCTGATGGGGACCGCGTCTGCTGCGAGCTCTGTGCGTGGCCTTCTCCATGCACCCAGCAGAGGTGCAGCTCTGAGGCCGGGCTCTGAAGTGCAGCCAAGCCCGTTTGGAGCCTGGCGCGGGGAGCTGTGTGTGCACATTTGGGGTCACCCTCCCTTGGGTGCCTTGGTTGGCTTTACCAAGGCGCTGGTGAGGGCTTTCACTTCAGAGGGTGTCGTGTTTGCTGCGCATGGGTGCTGTGCAGCAGGGAAAGGAAGCACAGCTCAAGTGCAGGTCAAGAGGAGCAAGGCCTGTCACCAGTGCATCAGGCAAGGCCCGTAAGGTGATGATGGGTTCCTACTATACAGATAGTAGCAGGATGATTTAAGGCATTAATGGTTCCGAGGGAGGGAGTAGGGATTATAGAGGAGTAGAGGGGAGTAGATTTTGCTGTTGGTGCAAGGCTGAAGCCTGTAAAACATGGAGAAAACAGAGAGGTTTTGGAGCATCCAGGCTGGTATAATAAGGAACAACGAGGAGGGTTAAAGAACGAGCCTGTTTCTGTGTTGCTCCTCATTTCTTAAGTATACAAGGGACCAGTTTGGGGCCATTATGAAAAGCTGCAGCTCTGCCCCTTTGCCTTGGGGAGAGGAGAGAATGAGAGGCTTTAAAGAGAGTCCATCACCTCCTCCCTGGTTGCTTCTCTGAAGCTTTGCTGGGTTGGAACCAGTTCTCCTCAGTTGGGTGGAGGGGACGTGTGGTAGCAGTGATGCCAGGGCTGTCCTTGATGCTTTCTGGTGCTTCTCTGGGTGGGATTTGCAGTTCCAGCTGGCTGCTTAGGCTGGAAAGGTCGACCAGAGCCGTTAGCCTGGCACAGCTGTGCCAAAGCTGCTCTTTGTGGTGTCCTACATAACTGAGCTGCAGGTTTCTATTTGAGAGTCTCTAGCATGAAATATTCAGTGGTAAATGGGGTGGATGGAGCCAGAGCCGCGTGGAGCCCGAGGGCTGCTCTTTCCATCACGCATCCCACTGGAGCTCCATAGGAAAGGGTGCACCCTCGTGTCCCTGGTTCATGGGCAGCGGGGTGGGGAGGGGGATGGGTTCCTTCCTGGTTGCCTCTGCCTGAGCAGTTCTGGTCATGGAGTTCTGTGTTCATTGCATTTATCGTGTTTATTCAGTGGCAAGTGTCAGAAGGCAGGGAGTGAGCCGGTGACAGGTCCCCGGGGTGCAGGCAGATCCTGTTTCCAGTTGTCCCAAACGCAGTGTGCAGATAACTGCTTCACATGGCTCTCGTTTATAAAGGCATTTCCTGCATCTCTCCCTGAGGTGCTCGGTTGCTCTTTTGGCTGTGGCTGAACCGAAGAGCTGCAGCATTCCTCTGGCCAGGGCGATCCAATCCCAAATCCTCCTCGGAGCTTCTGGGACCAGGGCAGAGTCTCCCGGATGAGCCAGGACGTCTCGTCCTATCGATCAGGATGAAGGCTCTTCCCTTCGCACCGTGCGCGAGGCCGCAGGGAGGTGCAGCCAGCGGATGCTCTGCAGGCAGCGGCGTTCCATCTGCTCCACCGATATTCCCATCCTGTGGCGGGGCAGAGCCTCACACCTGGAATTCTCATCCCAGGCCCGGGTTGCTCCTCCCGCCTTGGCTGCTTTCTGGCAGTGAAATGTTTATTTCTATCAGCTTGCAGTTTGCTTCCAGCTTCAGAGCCGAGGGGTTCTGAAACGCTGCTTGGAAGGAGCAGGGGTTGTCTCTGTACCACAGACAGGCAGTGCAGCAGGGACCGAGCTCCCCTTGCTGCTCGGGTGAGCAAGCACCTCGGTTTATTGAGTGTAACCGGAGCTTAAACCTGAAGGTTTCGGTAACTTAAATACCTGAAAGGTGAAAAGAATGAGGAAACCAAAGAGCTTGCTGGAGCTTTGGGCACTTCTCTGCCAACAGAAACCTTTCCTAGTTCATGTTGGCTTGAGAACTGCTGATCCAAACCATTCTGGGCTTCGAATTCCATGGGGATGGAGCCCACGGGGCAGATGGGAATGCATCTTGTGGACCCGGGATACCGGTTGCTGCCTCCGTGATCAGCAATGGAGCCTCTCGGAGTTGTGCCCCAGCCATCAGGCAACCTGCATTGCCCAGCTCCGTGTCCCTAGGGAGCAAAACCAGCCAGGAGGATTGTATCCCTGCCCGATCAAAGGAGGGCTTCCCTCGTCTCTCTCGTGGCTTGCTGCCTTCAAAAACATATGTTTTAATGCAGGAGTAATGCGTTCCATTTCGGATGGCTGTAGCCGTGGGAGCTGGTTGACTTGGTGAATAAAGCACTCCCATTTTGCCTCTGGGATCAGGACTAATGTCAAACATCGGGTCTAAAGAGCAGCAGTGGATTGTTCAGGATGGGTTTCCTGCCTTTCCTTCTTAAGAGGGGTATTGTTCCTGTTACCCTAGCCCTGAAGGAGCTGGGAAACGAACCCATCTTTTCATTGGCAAAGCAGAGGTGTTGGCGTCTTGGTAGATTTTAGCTTACTCTGCATGAAGAAAACTCACTTGGGAATAGCAGCCTCGGTGTTCCTCCAAAGGAGGTTTAGCAGGGATTGCTCTGGGAGCACAGGTAATTCGCTTGGAGGAGGTCCAGCTTTATCCCTGCCTCTCCTGGTGCTGCAGCCGCACACAAAGCCCTCTGCTCTGTTGGGAATGGAGCATCGTGTGGAGCTTCCAGCTCCTCCTTCCGAGCTCCTGAATTCCATTACAGGAAGCTAAGAGGGAGTCTTTTCCCACTCATGATTTTCCATAGGAGCCGTTGGTGCAGGGCTGCAGGCTGTAGAGCTGTGCTGCTGGGAGCAGGAAGGGGTGGCCATGAGGGCCACCACCGCTTGAGAAGCGCTGCGTGGAGCATCCAAACCAGCTTATGATGGGGCATTTCCTTGGCCCTGAATTGGAAGGATGTGGCCTAAAGTGGGAATGATGCAGCAGATAAAGCACCAGATTGGGAGCTGGAGTGTGGGTGGCTTCCGGGCCTGTCCCAAAGTGTGATTTCATTCCCACCCTTCCAGAAAGGAGTCAGAGGAGGATGTGTTAGAGAAGGGTTTGTGTTGCCTCCTGCCCCACCTGTCCCTTTCATGCACCAAGTCTTCATTTGGAGTGCTCGTTAATCCCTGACATGGAGAAGCATCCCAATCTGGAGCACCTCGGCTGCCAAGGCTGTCATTTGCTCACTGACACCAGCAGCAAAGCGGGTATAGCAGCAGGGATGGCCTGATAAAGGCTGCTTGCTTTGCTTAGTGGTTGGCTCTCCATCATCACCGTCACTGTCATTACCTGCTTTGGGTGCCTGTCTGGAAGCAGTGATTGCGGATAAGCTGACCAGCCAAAAGAAACCCGAAGGAGGGGAAGGAGGCTTTGGAATTCTGTGCTTCCTGGCTGCAAAGAGAACGGAGTTGGGAAAGGTCTCCCCGCTCTGCCTGGCTGCCAGGAAGACAAGCTGGGAGCCTGGTGGGGGGTTGTGCTCATGTCCCTGCTCCCAGTGTGCGTTGGCACTGGGGTGCATAGGAGAGGTGACAGAGCGCATTCCAGGCTGGGATTGCGATGGAGAGGAGAAGCAGAGTCAGGCGATCCCAGCTGGAGATAAAAGATCCTTGATCCTCCGTGGCTTTGGGAGAGGAATAAACAGAGCTGCAGCTTGGTAAAGCAAGCTTTTCCCTTTGCTTCTTTTCCCCCTTAACTGACTCGGAACAGAAAACCCCTGTTAGAAGTGCTCCGTTTGTGGCATTCCATAGAGGATGGATCCTCTATGTGTCCCATAGAGGTGCTTCTAGCAGAGTGCTGATGGTATTTGGTTGGCCAAATGCAGGGCTTCTTGCCGTGTCTTCCAAAGGAGAAGGATGCTGCTGAAGAGCTGGCTCCATACCATGGCTCTGAGGTGGAGGGAAGCATCTGTGTGCCTGTCCTGGAGAGCTGCGGCCCTGCTTTCATAGCAAAGCCTTTGGTGCTCTCACCTCTTGGCATCTCCTTCTTCCATCTGGGAGAGCGCAGGCACCTTTGCTCTGTGGAAAGGGTGAGCTTTGGCAAGCTGGAGGGGGCCTGGTTGCACCATCAGGAGATTGGTGGGGAAGCGTTAGGGTATTGATGGCACCGTCAGGAATGTGAGCGTTGTTCCTGAAATACTGCCCCGTGTCCTTCCGTGCCTGAGCAGTGAAGGCGTTCCTGGGCCATCAGATTGGAAGGGATTTGGGTACAGCTCTGAGGTGGTGGCGGCCCTGAAAAGAGCCCTGAACAGCCCAAGGCTGAAGCTTGACCCAGCCAAAAGGAGCTCTCTAATAGTCAAGTCCTCATGTAAATGCTCTTTGGAGACCAAGACCTGGGTTATTCTTAGGGCCGAACCTGGAAGTGATCCCTTAGGGATTAAAAGGAAGAACAATTCTCATTGTGACTCCCTCCCGATGGAAGCTGCTGCAGTGAAAAGGGGGAAGCGTCGGGCTTGCCAGCGCGCAGGCAGGAAGGCCCAGGGCTGAGCTGAGCTGGGGCCCATCGGATCTGCTCCCTAGAGGAGTCTCTGGTGTCCCTTCGAGGGAAGGACCTTGATGGCTCCCGGATGGAGCCTGTGCTGGGGGCTCGCGTGGTCTTCCACATGGGAAGGCCGTCTCCCGATGGGAACCACGTGGGTTTGTGGAATTCCTGCCTGCAGTTCCCGAGCGGAATAGCCTGCCTTCAACAGGTCACCCATTGCGCCCCGAAGAAGGAGAAGCCTGGATGAAGACAAAGCGAATGACTCAGGTCTAAGTCATGCCATGTGGCTGCAGCCACACCTAGAAACCCCGAGCCAACATTGCTCTCCTGTGTCCTTCTTCCTTGATACCTGTCAAGTCCTGGTTCCAAATGCAACCTGTGGGAACCAGGCAGGGGCCCCTCATCCTTGCTATGGAAGACTCGGGGCTGTTGCTGTAGCTTGCCCAGGGAGGCACAGGTGCCGGAGCGTGGTTGGTTTGCTCTCATCTTTCCCCCAGCTCACACAGAAATCCAAAGCCCTTTGGAGTTCCTGTTTCCTTGGAAGGCTTTCAAGGCAATTCCTTTCGCAATGGGCCTTTAAGGAGTGCCTGGCTGGAGCAGGAGCAGGAAGATGCGGTGCCCCTTTGGCTTTTGTGGGGCAGAGCTTGGGCTCCTCCTCAGCTCGCCGTGGGCTGCAGTAGAGGAGAGAGGCAAAGCCCAGGGGCAAACGAGCCCTCAGCTTTCAAGGAAGCAGGTTAGAAACGGGCGCTGTCAGATCCGAGCTGCTCTGCCAGGTCCCTTGTGTCTGCAGGAGAGGATCTTGGAGTGATTTCCGGCTCAGAAGCTGCAGGCACGGTGCTGTCTGTGCAGAGCTTGGCTCTGGCAGGCGGCTTGGGGTCTCCCCCTCTTTTAGAGCTTCTAAAGAGCCAATCCCGTCTGTGCGCAGCGGATTTGCTGCAGGTATCGTGCTGCAGAGAGCTGAAATGAGCCCGTTGTACACGGGGTAATGAGGAGAAGCGGTTGCTCTACTTCCCAAACGTCATCATTTCTCTTAGGAGCCTTACGCTGCACGGCACAGATTCTCCTGACATGAACCGTACGGAGTCAGCAGGCGAGCCTTCCCCAGCACGCCACAGGGCCGCAGTCCAAACCAGTGCCTCTTGTCTGCACTCCTCCTTTCCCAGCGCTTCTGCTGCTTGCAGGCTCTCTGTAAGCCTTTAGCTCCTCTTCCTTGGCGCAATAGATGGGCTGACATCAGTGCTGTCAACAGGTCCTGCTCCGCTCCGTCCCCTTGGCTTGTGTACCCTGCCTGGGGTGCTGCAGGTGGCTATAGAGGGGCCGTTCTAGCTGCGGTTGAAAGCAGAGCGCGCTGGGAACAGGGTGTTTCATCCAGCAGACCCAAGCATCTCCCTGTTAATCATGACAGTGGCGCTGGGTTTATCAGTACTGGAGTGTTCTTTGACCTGGGTGATACCTGGTGATTATGGCTCCATCAGGCACGGTAACAGATGGTTCACGTCCAGCTGCTTTTCATCTTGTCACCTACAGCAGAAACGAAAGGGAATGGGAAGTTCTCCCTCTTCAGTGGCAAGTTGGCATGGGCTATGGTGGAGAATCAACTATTAACCTAACAGTGTGACCAAGGAGGACGTAAACCAGTACTTGGAATGATGCAGAATAGACTGGAGAGGGACAATGCATCGTGCTGGAGCCAGACAGTAGAGAGCACAGGTACTGGAGTGGCTTGTAAGCCAGAGGAGCAAGGCTGCGGTTAGGATGCTCTTTGGATGGGCAGACCATGGGCTAGGATGGGGCTCCTTTAGAAGAGAGGGTTGGAAAGTGCCTGCCTTCTCCTTACCAGCCGGAACAGAGGTGGAATTAGGCCATGGCCATGGAAGCCCTTTGCCAAGGTCACGGTGCGGGGCTGAAGCCTCAGCTTCGCAGGCATCTGCAGTTGCCCCCTGCCCCTGCAGTCGTCTGTGGCCTCCTCAGGGTTTATTGGAGCAGGCGTGATGTGGAACCCGAGAGCTGTGTCCCCAGGAGTGCCTCCAAGGTTGCACTCCCTCTGCAATCCCCACCTGGCTTTTGCAGCAGGGTTTGTCCTGCTGGGTGGTTGAGGGTTGTATGATCTGAAGTGATGCTTGCTCCTGTCCCTGCAGAGAAAGGAGCGCTTCAGGCCTCTTTGCAGTGAGTAAGCTGGAGGGTTTACCTGGGCTTTTCCAGAGCCATAAACACAGGCTAATAATGTTAGAATTAAGTGCTAATGAGACATAAAGCAATAAAGATTAGTTTGTTATTTGAAGGGATTCTGCCTGCACCTTGGAGGGAGAGCGGCTGCAGTCACCTTTGCTTTCGCTGCGTTGCAGAAGGAGGCAGGAAGATACGATCCCACTCTCATTAAAATGAAGGGATGTCATCAGTCACTTAAAGGGTTTGGGGAGCTCCTGGCAAGTCAGCCCAGGCTGCTGGTAAGGCCTGACCGACCAAACACCCTCACCTCCGAGGGGATGGGGAGAGTTCTCCGTTGAGTGACTGGAAGATGCACCAAGAAAGCACCAAGCCAACCATCCCTATGGGTGCATCCCTCCTTGAGGGAGATCCTGTCCTGTCTCTGCAGGGACCTCACTTGGAGCTGAGCTTCCTGAACACATCGAAAAGGGGACTTTGGAGGGAGTGATTCCACCTTTATCTTCAGCACAGGTTTTCCTGCCCAGTGGGTGCAGTGGTGAGGACCTGGAGCGTCTCTGCTTTCATTCCCTGGCATTATAACCAGGAACTCCGGTTACTGCTTTCCTGGGGATGGATGTTGCTGGGTGTCGCTCTGCCGGGCAGTTTGCACTTCCCAACCTTGGGCTTTTGCCGCTCTGTTCAGAGTTCCATCTGGCCATCAGTGCTCGCAAGGAATCGTTCCCCTCTTGCTCTGGGCTGTGCGGAGCCGGAGTGGCAAAGGAGGCTTGTGCTGGCCTCATCATTTTCACAGCATTCATGTTGCATTCGGGCTTCTGGAAGCTTTCTCAGGCTTTCCTCCCTCTGCGCGTGTATGTGAGGACACCTTGAGAGAGGGTTCCGATTCCCTTCCCATGCGGGAAGTGGCTTTCTGCCTTGTGAGTTGGGGCTGGAATGCTTGTAAGGAGCTCACGCTGTTCAGTGAGTAACTTTAGCATCAACCGTGCAATGCATCCAGCAGTTCCTCCTTGTTTTCCAGCTAGAGCACAGCCAGGCAAGTGCTGTACCACATCCAAGGAGCACTCCTTGCCTGTAAAGACTGCTCTGCATTATCACTCTAGACACGGATGCGCTCAGCTGTGCTGTGAGCAGACAGGTTTCAAAGAGCCTCCACCGCTGCCTGTTCTCTGCTTCATCCATACCCAGGCTCTGATACTGGACTTAGAACCATAGAATAGTTGTCATCCTCTTCAAAGGGCTCTGATCTGTGGGCAGAATGGGGGCCCCTGATCTGTGGGCAGAATGGGGGGGTTCTGATCTGTGGGCAGAATGGGGGGGCCCTGATCTGTGGGCAGAATGGGGGCCCCTGATCTGTGGGCAGAATGGGGGTCTCTGATCTGTGGGCAGAATGGGGGGCCCTGATTTAGTGGCAGAGGTGCCTGCGTCCCCTTGAGTGGCTGCGTTCAGGACCTGGGGTGGGTTCCCAGCACGCAGCTGAGCGGTGCTGGGAGGGTCTCGTGTTCGCTGCTGCCCAGCTTAAAGGCTTTCACCTCCGGATCCTGGCCACATCCTGCTCTCCAGCCTGGGAACAAAGCGCTGCTGGAGCGGATCCTGCCTCTCCTGTGGCAGGAGTCATTCCTCTCCTGAGCTTGCTTGTAAAGAGCCTTGCAGCTGACACAATAGTGGGGTTCCTTAGGCTTGCTGGTGACGTGCCAGCGTGGTTTCCTTAGCACTGGAATTCCTCAAGAAGCTATGGTTGCTGATGTAAACATAACTGAGAGCTTAACGCAGCCTCTGCTGGAACCTGCTGCTTGTGCCATGCTGCACAGTGCATTCTCCTGCCCGTTCTCTTTAAACCTGGTTTGCCAAGCTTGTAACCAGCTTCACTGGGTTGTACTCGGTGCACAAAAGATAGCCTGGGCTCTGCACAGAGGAGCCTGAGCTCCCTGACACAGCAAGGGCTGCTCCATGGGGCATCACCCCTTTGACCTGGACCCGGGCCGGGGTTGCAGGCCCGTGTTGGGGATGCACACCTGCAGAGTTAAGGTTATTTAACAGGGCTTTGGTTCCCACCGGCCAGGCTGGAAGGAAATGAGGAGCAAAGCTCCCGTGGCTGCTCCCGGAGCTGCCTGCAGTCCCTCCATCAGGAACCTGTGTTTGGTGGGAGCTCCCACCGGGGCGGTGGCGAGCGGTGCGCGGTGATCTGAGGCCGGGGACCCGATCAACAACTGCGGTGCTTGGATTGGAACCCTGGGATCCTGCGGTGGTGGCTGTTTCCTGGGAGCTGGCCTAGGGGAGCACTGGGTGCTGCTCTCAAGCGGCTGTGATTTGTGTTCCCCATTTCAGGGCTTTGGGAAAACCAGGGCGTTTTGAGCAGGCATCGCTTTGTGGTCCGGTTTTGGCTCTGCAATGGGAGAGGCATCCTTACGAAGGCACTCTCTGGGAGAAGCACAGCGCGATGGGTGCCTCTCCTCTGCCGTTTGCATTCGTGCACTTGGGTTTACTTCCCTTCTACTTCTGTGTGCCAGCGCTTTCAGCAAGATCCCTTCCTTTGTTTCGTCATGGATGATCGTTGTGCTCATCCCACTATGATTTGGAATGGCATTTACCCAGCTGGAAATCCATAATGACTGTGCTACTGTGCAGTGTGAGGTGCCAACTGGGTTAGTGCTGCTCACACTGTTGAAGGGAAGGTCAGAGTTGCATTTCCATGCCTGAATCCTTTGTGTGAGCAGCGTGCTTGATCAATAGATAAGGGAGTAATTGCTCTTAACTCTTTCTTCTCCCATTCTTGCCTCTAATTCAAGAACCTAGGATGTGATTGCACCAAGTAACTTCAGGTGCGGTTGGACTGGGACGGGCTGCGCATCCCAACTGCTCTTCTGGCTGCTTTGCCAAAGGTATTGCCATGGTGTCGGGTTTGGAGGAGTTACCAGCAAGGAGCAGTTGGCTTCGGTTAGGAAAATCCGAGCCTTAGGTTGGGAAAATCCAAGTTTCCAGAGAATTACCAAGTTTTGGCATCCGGGAGGCAGGAAGGGAGGAGCGTGAATGATGGGATGAGTGTATCTCCATGAACTCAAGGGAAAACCCCATTTGCCTTTGGAGCTGTGGGTGGCTGTCTCCACGTGCCCCAGCCCTCTGCAGCAGGATGCGGGCTCCTCTTTGGGTACCTGCATGGCTCCGGATCTCTTTTGATCCCTGCACTAAACCCAGCCTGGATTTGGAAAGCCATCTGCCCAGGCTAGCCTGTCTCCTGGAGGATGAGCTGGGCTGGATGGAAGCTGATAGATCAGTGTCTCCCTTAAGGAAGGCAGGGATTTACCTGCCTACTGAGCAAGCCTGAGTCACGGGGCTCTTTCTCTTGCGCACAGTTCAGGCAGATCCCGGGAAGCTTTTGTGTTCAGTCCAATGGGAGAGGGGGAGGTTGGGGTGTTTGGTCTGAGGAGTGAAGAGCTCTGGTTTTGTGCTGTTATTCGGGGCAGAAGCACCTCAGCTGCAGGCTGCCAGTGCCTTGCGAGGCGTCCTGCCTGACCCAGCGCACACTGTGGGTGTTATGGGTATGTATTACTCCAGTGCATGGCTCTGATGCAGGATGGGTATAAAGGCTGATGAGGCTCCTATGTCTGCACTCACATTCTTCTCCTTGCCTCCTTATTAAAACTAGATGCAAATATGTCTCTTGCCTAGGTTTTGTAAGCTCCTGTTGGTGACAAAGCCTTGGGTTTGGGCCCTTTGGAGCATTCAGAATGGAAAATGCCTTTTTTCTTCCTCTATGCCAAGTTGTTTCTATTTAAAAGATACCCCCCCCCCCATGGGGTCTCATGCAAGATTTATTAGTTTTATAAGGGATTAAGCTATTTATGTGCTTGTGTTGGTTTTCTGGACAACAGTGGAATCTATATGCCTGCGCTTAGCAATATCATAGCTTAGAATCATAGAATAGAACCATAGAATAACCAGGGTTGGAAAGGACCTGGAGCTCATCCAGTTCCAACCCCCCTGCCATGGCCAGGGACACCTCACACTGAACCAGGGCACCCAAGGCTTCATCCCCAGCATCCCTACAGGCCCCTTTCAGACCCTGGAAGCTGCTCTGAGGTCTCCACGCAGCTTCTCTTCCCCAGGCTGAACAGCCCCAACGTTCCCAGCCTGTCCTCCTATGGGAGCTGCTCCAGTCCCTGCTCATCCTCGTGGCCTGCTCTGCACTTGTCCCAACAGCTCCATGTCTTGTATGAAGTTGGTGTTCGGCGGTTGTATTTTGCAGGTAGCAGCAGCAGCAGCAAGCAGAGCCTGGCTTTAGCAGGGTTAGCAACAGAATTCAGTGATGGATCTCAAGGTCCGAAGGGCGTTTGGACGTTCTGCCTGTTGTAAAGGTGGATGTTACTCACCGATAGCATGAGTTGAGTTGGTGATGCACGAGTGTGTCACGCATCCTGTTAGCCCAGGTGATGAGCATCGGAAAGGCAAAGTGCTTCTGGCCTTTCAGCTCTTCCGTGCAGATGAACTCCAGGTATGGCTTGAAGCCTGGCTCCGTGTTCTTTTGGGCTGCTTTGAAGAAGCTGAGGACACTGGGGTCACATTGATGGGGTAACCATCACTGGAGTGATGATGGGGTGTCCATCACTGGGGTGATGATGGGGTGTCCATCACTGGGGTGATGATGGGGTGACCATCATTGGGGTGATGATGGGGTGACCATCATTGGGGTGATGATGGGGTGTCCATCACTGGGGTGATGATGGGGTGTCCATCACTGGAGTGATGATGGGGTGTCCATCACTGGGGTGATGATGGGGTGACCATCATTGGGGTGATGATGGGGTGTCCATCACTGGGGTGATGATGGGGTGTCCATCATTGGGGTGATGATGGGGTGTCCATCATTGGGGTGATGATGGGGTGACCATCATTGGGGTGATGATGGGATGACATGGTGAGAATGTCCTGTCTGCTATGAAGCAAAGAACCAACACCAGTGTAGTACGTGTAAAGAGGCTCTTTTCTTTAGGGTGCTCCCATGTGTGTCCCTTTTCTTGTGGGGAGGAGGGGGGTCCTTCAGCTACAGTTGATCTGGTGACATCTCCTTGTCATTGGTCACCCCTTGCCCACGCACACAAAGAAGGCTGAATCTGTCCTTAGCTCACCCGGTTGGTACCTGAGGTTATTACCTTGTGATGCATGGGCCCACGTGGGTGACTGCAGGACAGTGCTCATCTGCACTGGGCTAAGGGGGTTTCAGGAGAGGTTCAATAGTTGGGTTGATTGTTTAAAGGTGAAACAACAAAACATGTCCCGGGGCTTAAGGCACGCAGTGATTTGTGATGCTGTGGCCATAAATGACACAGAGCAAACCCCAGCCTTGACTCGTGTTCTTCTGAAGCAGTTCCTGTTGAGATTACAGCAGGTTTAGGTTGGTCAAGCAGCATTTATAAGCCTTCCAAAAAGGGGTCTGGAAGCGTGGAACAGAGTCCCCGCGGTGCTGGAGCCAAGCAGGCTCCTTGTGTGCACAGGCATTAATCTGGAGCTGATCTGGCTGTGAAGCTTTGAGTCCTGAAACCGGGGCAGGATAATGCTGGTGCTTAACAAACGCAGCTTTGTGAGACTTGCTGGGTGCTTTTCATGTTCTTACCGGGCACAGGCTGACGCTGTTAAAGGGAACGTGCAAAGGGCAGGCCTGTTCTGTTTCTCTTGGGGTGCTCTGGTGAGGAACAGGGAGGAAGGCTCTGTTCCAAGGCACCAGCGCCTCGGTTCCGGAGGACACCGCGGGGCAGGCGCTGGTGTCGTCGGCAAGGAGGAAACCTGACAGGCAGCTTCAGCAGCAGGGAGGAGGAGGAGGAGGAGGAGGAGGAGGAGGAGGGCCTCTTGGGAGCTGCAGCATCATCGCTTGGCCTCGCGCAGGAAGAGGCCAGTGCCTGAACTTGTTTGGAGCCCGGCGCTTGGGCTGGAGCTGCAGGCGAAGAGGGCGAGGAGCGGAGGCCATGGGGCAGGTGGGGTCTGTCGGAGCAGCCAGCCCGTGCTGAAGCATTCCAGGGTTGCCTTGGGCTCGCTGAAGCTTTCAGCCTCCATAAAAGCATCCCGGGGGCAGTGCAGGGTGCCTGGAAGTTGCCAAGCATGCAGGAAACAGGCATTGACCTGCAGGTACCCGGGTGAGCGGCAGCAGCGGTTCCTAGCGATGTGCTGTGCTGCACTGGTCGGGTTGATGCCTGTTTCCTGCCTAGGCCATAGCTGAGCCAGTCCTAAGTGTTGAAGTGCGTTCCTCCCCTGGTTTAGACCCCTCAGATGGGCTGCCTAACGCTTCAGGCCCTCTTTACAGACCCTGCGTGGAAGTGGCATGCGACAAAAGAGCTTTGGGGGCTTCCAGTTGTGTTTCATTACCAACTGCTTGGTGCCTGCTTCTGGTCAAGGGCAGGGAAACCAAACCCAAGCCCTTTTGTGCTGGATTCCTTCAGCAGGAGTTTGAGGTGATAAAAGCAGGGGGGAGATGGTGCCTGGTGTGTGCCTTGAGGTGCAGCAGGGGAGTGGGCAAGAAAGGCCAAGTCATTATAGGGGTGAGACGTGAAAAACAGATGCAGTGGGGATAACAGAGTTGATCTCCTTCTCTTCGTTATAATCCTGCTGTTAAATAGAGAAGCTGCCTGTGTCTGGGGGCTGACGGAGCCATTTCCACCACTCCTTCTCCGTGTAAACTCCTGCAGACATCGACTTTGTGCTGCTTCTTTTAGAGCACCCAAACCTTTGTTTCCCCAGATGCAATCCAAAGCTCCCAGACGGGATTCCTTTTCCCTGCTGCAGGCTTTGCTGGGGAGATGCTGCATGCGACGTGGTCGCTCCCCTCCATTCCTCCTCTGGAGTCGCTATGGTTCTGGTGGGCCGCGAATGGCTCAGTGTTCTCCTTGCAGGGGGAGGGCAAGGCGAGCACGGGTGTTGAAGGGGGAGCCGTGTTGGAGGCAGCAGGATTAGCTGGTGTTGCCACCTTGCCCTGATGGAGCTCCAGGCTTGGAGGGGGATCATCAGCTCTAACAGCTCGAGCCTCGAGCTTTCCGCTGCTCCCTCCCCTCGTCTGGATGGAGCTGGAGCCTCCAGGCTGAGGGCAGCAGCTCCCCAGGCCTCCTCCTGCCCAGAGTAGGCTCATACCTCTCTGTTTGGTGTCATAGGATCTTAGAACCATAGAACAGTGCGGGCTGGGAAGGACCTGGAGCTCATCCAGTTCCAAACCCTGCCATGGGCAGGGACACCTCGCACTAAACCAGGGCACCCAAGGCTTCATCCAACCTGGCCTTGAACACCCCCAGGGATGGAGCATTCCCAACCCATTCCAATGCCTCGGCACCCTCACAGCAAGGAATTGCTTCCTTAGCTCCAATCTAAACCTGCCCTGGTTCACTTTGAACCCGTTACCTCAGACCTCAGAGCAGCTTCCAGTGTCTGAAGGGGGCCTATAGGGATTATGGATAAATACAGACCACAAGGGAACAGAAACGGTTGTAGCTGGGAGAGGGCCAGAAGGGCTCAGCAGTGCTCACATCCATCACTTCTTTCCTAGGGATGACCAAAGCAAAGCACCATGTTCGGGCTGTGTTTGCAGCTCTCAGGTTGCTCTGCTGATACCTTCGTTGCGATGCTGCATCTCGTGGCTGTGCAGAGGGGTTGTGGTTCTGGGCCCCAGTGTCACAAGGCAGCAGCCTGTGGCAGTGGGGTTGAGGATTGAGCAGGAGGGGACGGTTCTTGGAGTTGCCAGTCCCATTGTCCTGGTGCTCTTCCTGTTGCTGTGATTTATGGCCCTTGGTGAGGAAGTCGGCGTTTATGTTCGGATCTGGGCTTTTCCATTTCCTGGAGATAAGCAGGAAAGGGATAGGGGTGAGAAAACCTCTCCCATGGTGATTCTTTGCTTTGATTTGGAGAGAAGAGGCCTTACCCACTAAATTCAGGCCCCTCGTGCAGTGCAGTAAAGGGATGCTCACTTCCAGGGCTGGAGGTGTCGGGTTTGGGTGTAACTCTTGTGGTTGTAGCAATCAGATCCTAATTTGAGGCCTGTCACCCATACCTGCACACACACTTTCTTAGTGAGAGCCTGCTGTTACCTTTATGGTTCTCAGTCCTATCTCCCCTCAGCTTTAAGCTCCCAATCGCAAGCCTGTGGACCAGAGCCTGCACTCCCATGAGGATGGGTTTGCTTTAGTAGGATATTAGTATGGAACGAGTGATGAGAGAGAATTCCAGGGTATGGACCAATAGGATGCCATAGCACTCCCATCGGAAGCGCCGGTGTTTGTCCATAGCATCCTGGTATTCCTTAGTCATTCCAACAGCTCCGTGGCAAGTGTTCCACTGTGTGGGGTGTGTAACCTCCAATGGCCGGAGCCCCATTGAGTGTGCTGGAGAAATGAGTCACCCCATAACCAGCTGCAGCCAAACCTGAGGCTGGTTCACGAGGAGCACATGGAGGGCCTTAAAGCTGGCTCTGAGGATGGGGAGGCCAAGCCCGGGTAAGTGGATGGATTTGGGGGCTCAGGATGTTACCCTGCTGGTGCCGAGTCCTTGCGAGCTCTCTTTGTGAAGGTGGCTCCTGAGCTGGGTATTGCAACCAAGCATTAACATGAGTGCTTCGCTTGGGTTTCCGTGCTTCATGGACAGGCTCGTTTTCAGCTGCTGGATCTGTTGAGGCTTGCTCGGCCTGACTCAAAGCTTAGTGTCAAAGGAGGGAGGTTAAAACCTTGTGTGCAGGTGCCCTCCCTCCGCCGAGCAGCGCAGGTACCGGCCCTTCAGCTTTGAAGCTCAGCCTGGCAGTCGGAGTGCTGCTCGCATCTGCCTCTCCTCACATCCTGCATTCCCTTGCCAAGCCTTGCAGGGCTGCAGCATCACCCTTGGAACCAAAGGGCCCCGTGAGGTGCCTCTAGCAGAGGCACTGGGGTTTGCTCAGAGCCTTAGAGCCTAAGCCCTTTAATCACCTTTCCTGATGTGCCCTCCGGATCGGGCTGGATGGGTCTGGCAGGGGGATGCTGTATGGCAGCAGCAGGCACAGTGGCCTGTGCTGCTCGCTGTCTAACAGCCCTTTGCCTTGCAGGGAGCAGGCTCATAGCAAAGCATGCGCGCTGTTTGTGAGCGCTAGGTTCTTGGAACACGGATGTAGGCTTCCAGGTAAGGAATAGCAAAGAATTCCTGTGCCGTACGTGTATTTAGTTGCTTCCAATCTAAGGGTTGCAAGTGCAGAAAGGCTTAAATCACTGCAGGGCTTTTTAATGTAATCCCTTCAGGTTTCAGCCTTTGTTGTGGGGCTGATGTAAGGTGAGAAAGGGCGGGAGGCTGATGGTCCATCTCCAGGATCGCATCAGCTTTGTCAGGAAGGGAAGGGAATTGTTTCCTAAGGCTTCTCGTCTTCTTCTGGAGCTTGTGCTTCTATGGAGCATCCGCTGCATGCTTCTCCCAGCAGGCAGGGTGGGATTACAGCTCCTGCCGGGTTAATAAACCCCCAACCCCTTCAGCACTCCCCGAGGACCACAGGGACGGGCGGGATTCAGAGTGCGATGCTCTGGATCACAGCTGGTGCTGCTGGGCAGCCGTGGGGAAGCTGCCTCCGTTCGTCCTCATCTTGGTTGTCAGAGGTGCCTTCAACAGGCAGCAGGGTCCCTGTAGTTGCTAGAAGCTGATCTCAGTTTGGTTGGTTTAAGACCTGGCTCTGGGTTTGCACTTTCCCCTTGGCTTTCTGGTTTGGGAATCACTCCCTTTTGTTAGCATAAACTGGCTTTGTGGTTCCAGAAGATTTTCATGCACTCCCTGTTGAGGATCTCCTGGCTTTGATATTCCATTTAGATAGCTGTTCTGATTCAAATTCCTGCATTTAAATAGTGTCTCTCCCTGATCCCGAGGGAAAGCTCGGAGCACGGAGGCTTTGGAATCGTCATGTCCTCGCGTTTCTTTGGTTTCAGGTTGTCTCCAGCAGCTGCATTTAGGTGGAACTGAGAGGAAAAGCAGGCAAACCTCAGCCTGAAACCCACGACATGGCTAAATGGAGTTTTCTTTCCTTGGTTCCAGGGGACATCACACAAAAGGGGTATGAGAAGAAGAGAGCAAAGCTGCTGGCTCCGTATGTGCCGCAAAGCCAAGGTAGGTTCTTGTTCCAGGTGGCAGAAGAAGTCTGCGTAGCCTTGGCATTAACGGGATCTATGAGCTGCTCTGTTCCCTTTGCTGCCTGGTCGTCACCCCGTGGGGGATGCATGGCTGCTGTGAAGTCAGGGGCAGCGTTTTACCTCTAGTTCCCATGTTTAGCTTGAGCGGCAGGGCAGTTGCAGAGCTGTTTGGTGGGGCTCTGCTGTGTGCTTCAGCCCCTTGGGTGCCCTCCCTTTGTCTCCCACGTAGATAAATCACATCCTCCTTTGTCAGCTGGGAGCTCGGGGGCTTTGAATCATTCCTCAAGTGTGAGGTCCTGGAGGATCGTTCTTGAAAGCTTCTTCAAACCGCAGAGCTGGGCTGGAGCGCATCCCGCTTCCAGCCTCCTCATTCCTTGATGGAGGAACGTTTGGGGGTTTGTTGGACCAGAGTAACTGAATGCATCCACTCTGAGCCAAAAGAAACTGATGGAAACAAAGATGGTGTCTGTGGGATAATTGTAAATGGAAGGACAGGCTGAAAGTAGACCCAATAACTATGATGGGGATGCTTGCCCGAAACAACTGCACTACTGATATGCTGAGATGCTTACCCATTAAAAACTAAGGTGCCTGGCTCTTAGTTTGGGGGGTGAATGGGAATGAGAGGCAGTCGTGAGTGGGTTTACTGTCGTTTACTGACACTGAGCTACTGCCAAAGAGGTTTGAAAGAGCAAAGGCTAAAGGAGCATCTCTGGACCGTCAGCACTGCATCCCTGGCGAAGGTCCTGCTGAAAGGACAGCATCTCTTCTTCCAGTTGCTTGAGGAACATGAAAGGACTCGGCCGCTCCAAAGCACTTGATTCCAAAGCTGCATTCCTGCTCTCCCCCATCCCAGTTGGTTCTCAGCTTTGGTTTGCTTGTGTAGTCAAGTGAAGCCGGTGCCTGTTCTCTTGTCCAAGCCTTATTGCTATAGTGGGGGCCTTACACCCTCACAAGTGCTGTATTCTGTGCGAGTCAACACAGTGAAGGTAGCAAGGCAGCAGAAACTGGGGTTTAGCCTTCAAATGTGAAGTTCAGGTAAGAACAGCTCTCCGAGGAGTTCCCCCTGAAGCAGGATGGGGTTGGAGCCTAAAGGCTCAGTCTCTGCCTTTGTGTTGAAGCAGTTTCTGTTACTTGAAGGCACCAAAAAAGCGATGCACGTGAATCACCTGTCCTTATGGCCTTCAGCAGTAGGGTTAGAAGCAGGTTTCACTGTCAGTCCAGCATGTAATGTGCACCAGTGGAGATCCTGAGCCTTAGGAGGGAATGTGGGCTCCTTCCATGCAGCCAGGCGCTGCCTGGGCTCAGGACTCGCTTTCGTGCTGGACTCTGATGGAGGCAGGAGCTCCGTGAGATGCTTTCCATGTGCCAGCAGCATCGTGTGCCCCTCGTGCCTGTCCCTGCGCGCACGTTGGCTTTGCTGGTGTTCAGCTGGGAGGAGAGCAAGCGTTTGGGCTCTCTGTGGCCCTGCTCTTCCAAGTGGGGGGCTTCTGAAAGCTGGAGTTGGGGAAGAGCCACGGGCCCCAGTGCCGATGGGATTGGGAGCTCTGTGCTGGCTCAGCCTCGACCTTGAGGTAGGTGTCTTGCATCCCGCTGGCCCTCGATGGGGGCATCTCCTGCTGTGAACCGTGTGCTCGTCATGCGCGAGGTCCCTTGGTTAACGGGAGGACAATCACTGTAGGCCACAACGGGGGGAAAGGAACCGTGCTGCTGGCCTCTGGTGCCTTCCAGTTCTGCCAGCACCTTCCTGATGGCAGCTCCTGGCCCGGCTCCATTGCAGATGTGGAAGGAGGCGAAGGCAGCTGCGGGGATGTGTCAGGGCACGTCGGCACTGTCCTTTGGGAGCTGCTGCTGGCTGAGGGCAGGCTCCATTCCCATTGCCTCTGGGAGCTTGCCTCATTCCTGGGCAGTGAAGGCAGCGATGTTAATTACCTAAAGATACGAGTTTTCCTGGTGCAGCTTCCATCCCTGGGCAGGGAGCTCGGGTGATGAGCTGGGATACCGGGAAGCGTTTCAGGCAGCTTCCCAGGCTGGCATGTTAAGGAATGCTGCTGGTTCCACTGCTGCTGAACCAAAGCAGGCAGGCTCGGTCCACGTTACACCACTGAGTGCCTGTGAGAGCAAACTGCTGGCATCATCCCCAGTGCCTTCCTGGTACGTATAACTGCAAGAGGTTTATCCCTAAAGCCTTCTGGAGCAGACTGGAGCTGGCTGCCTTGGGGTGTTGCTTCTATTGGAGCCTCGCTGACACTGGTGAGGACCAAACCTTTCCTTTCCCTATGGAAAAACGCAGCACAATGGGAGTTTGTGCCTGGTTTGAAAAGTGCTCTTTGAAAGCAGCCCTTGGAGCGGGTTTGGGCTGCAGGTTGCAGGCAAGCCTCTGCCTAGGGAAGCAGCTCCTGCCCGGATTGGTTGCTCCCTATCTGGAAAAGCACTGACGGCTTTGTAGCTCCAGCCCTTGCCTGGAGACCGTGGCAGGGAACGTTTTGGTGCTGTTGAAGATCATGCGTTCACTTCCTGTGCTGACTGCGAAGGGAATAACATCCCTGGAGCAAGGAATCACTGCCGGAGCCTTCCGTGGGGCTGCTGGGCTGCGCTCGCTCCCGTTCGCTGTTCTCCCGGCGCTGGGATGCAGGATGCAGGATGCAGGATGCCAGCCAGGAGCAGCAGGAGCTCCCTGGGCCAGTTTTGCTTTCAGCATCGTGTTCTTTGGGCTGGGAGCGGATGCGGGCTCTGAGGCCGTGGTAACCCAGCTCTGTCTGCACTGCATTAACCCCTCGTGCTCCGGCTGCGTGGGGGAGGGAGCTTCACCCCTTTGCAAGGTCCCGCTCCAGCTCCCACACACGGGGGTTGCTTTCGTCCTTCCTCATTGGGAGCCGTGGGTAAAGCTGATGGCTTGGCTCCAGGAAAGGAATTCTTCCCTCTTTGGGATGTACCCAGGGCTGAATCAATGGAGCACCTGAATTCCCACTTCATGCCCTGCACAAGGCAGGGCTAAGATCCATGGAACACCTGCAGAGGTCTCTGAATGTCCTGAATCTGGTGAGTTCCCAGCTTTCCCAGTACAAGAGGGCAGCAGCAGCCACTGGTGCTGAGCAGGGCTGTGTCCTGTGCTCTGGAGGGGCTGTGCAGGCTGACCTGTGCACCTCAGATCCTCCACTTTATTTCCATGCTATTTACCTGTGGCTTGAAGAAACCCATCTTGCTCCAAGGCGCAGCCGGTCCAACAGCAGCCCTTCTGTTCAGGCCTGTATGCAGACCAGCAGAATAACAGGTTTGCCTGCTGCTTTGCTTGTTCTCAGGTGAACCCAGCACCTCCTGTGCCTGCTCCGAACGGCAGCGGCTCTCCCTGGCGCTCGTACGTGATGCTTGTGGCCATTCCTTTAGTCTAGACCTGAATCCCTGCCTCACTGAACCTCCTCAACGGAGCACAGGGTCCAGGAGCAGGCAGTTCCGTCCGACAGCTGCACTATTACATGATCCCTAGCATCCTTCCAAAGGGGATCTGAGGTTTGCCGTGTCTCTCTAGATCCACATCCTGCCAGCAGAGAAACTGCAGCTACAGCAGGCTTCTTACAAAGGGAATGCCAAATAAGTCACCTATCACCTGCCAGGTTGGGCTGGCTTTGTTGTCTAACCATCGGTGATGTACTGCAGCCGTACGCGTTTCCCCTTGTCTGTGCCTGCTTTGTCAGGCGTCTGGAGCGTGTTATTGTGTCAGAGCAAAGTGTTCCAACAAAGAGCTGGCTCTCGGTGTGTCATGTCACCGACAGACACGTTTGATCCCTCTCTGGATGGGATGTCATGTTTGCCTCGCAATGCGCTGCGGAGCCGGCGAGGTGCTGCTGCAGGACTTGCAGGAGAGCTGAATAGGACTGGAATAAGGCACTGAAAAGCGTGGTAAATCTGCTGCTGACATCTAGTGGGTACTCGAATTTGGAAATGCTCCTGCTCAGGAGGCGTCGAGCTCAGCCTGGCGGGTTGTCTTTGCATCCAAATGAAGCTCCCTTGCTTTTTGATGGAGGCAGATACGTGCTACAGAGCCGTTCAACTGGGTATCAATGAAATGCGTTCCAGCGTGACAGGAAGGGGACACAGACACCGGGTCTTCTGCATGTGGGTAAGGAGATTCTGAACTGAACCCCTTGCTCTGGAGTCCAGCTCTTCTGATTACCACATCCTGCACCTACACCGCAGGATGTGGCTGCCCCATCCCTGCAGTGTTCAGGGGCAGGTTGGATGAGGCTTGGAGCAAGCTGCTCCAGTGGGAGCTGTCCCTGCCCGTGGCAGGCGCTGGAACTGGATGAGTTTTGAGGTCCCTTCCAATCCAAACCAGTCTGGAATTGTACTGATGGCTGGGTTGTGTCACCTGCTTCAGGTTCGCTGTAGGATGTCCCTTCCTTCAAGTGCCGTATCCCCCCTTGAAAGGAAGAAAGCTGGGAGAAGGCTTAAGAAGGTCAAAGAAGGGGCAGGTTTATCAGCTGATAAGGGTACAATGGGGCAGATGTATTCATGTACTGATGAGTTCCACTTTGCTACCAAAGAAGAGGGGGGAGCTGTAGCCCTATGGTCAGAGGACAGTGTGGTCACCGAAAGCTGCTCCTGTTCCCTGCTCTCAGAGAGCTGTGACTGTTTTCCAGGGGCCGAGCCAGCGTTCCAGAAGGAATCCAAGCCTCCGATGCCCGTCCCGTCTGCCACGCCAGCCTCAGCACCAGCCTCATCCTCAGCAGCCAAGTTCCACCGAGCTCGCTCAGGGGGAGCCAGAGATGAACGTTATCGGTCGGGTAAGGGCATGGGATTCCCTTGGGATCCCTGGTCATGGGGACAAACGTGCGGAGTCCTCCCGAGGAATCGAGCCTGAGGAGATTGAGAGCAGCCCAAGGAGAAGGACTTGGGGGTGGTGGTAGAGGAGAACACGAACAGGAGCCATCAGTGAGCGCTCACAGCCCAGAACCCGCCCGGACCCTGGGCTGCATCCAAA
>NDXB01011334.1:2265-101009 GCA_002631895.1 Agapornis roseicollis | reverse complement strand
TTTGGGTTTTTTTTTTTTTTTTTGGTTATTTTTAACCCAGACCAGAAAACAGAACTGAGGAACAACACTGTTGTATGGTTTTGCGTTACATAGAATGCAGTTCAGTACCTTTACAGTAATGTAAAACAGAAACACTACTGCTGCGCTATCCTTATTTATAAGGATAAGTCAGCATCTGGACTGATTACTGTATCTTCCAACTCACCAAAATCTCAAAACATGCTTCAAATGGACATACCAATTACTGGTGTCTGATGGTCAGTTCAAATGTTATCTGACTTTTCAGGCTTATGGGCATGTGGAATCTTTTCTCATTAACAATGTGGAAATTACCTGAAGTTTCTGTCCTTATGAATCCTTCTCCGGTTCTTCCTGCTACTGCAATAATGCAGAATCCTGCCCAAAATACCAGTGCTACTTTCTGTTTTCTTTATTTTATAAATTCTGAACTCCTTTTACATTTCCAAATAGCAAGTACAGCAAAGTGCATTCTGTGATGATAAAATGTTTCCTTTCAGTAAGCCATGCACAAGTTCATCTGATGCTCGGTGACAGCTTATGATGTATAAAGGATTTCTTCCTAAAATCACTTGGGAAGTTAAGTCAACTTTGGTTACAACTGCTTCCCACTGAACCATGCTTCTTGACTAGAATGTACAATACACCTTCTTGGTGGGGGTAAAGCTTTTGCTTAGGCATGCACTTGCATCTGAATTCTCTTTCAGGATTACCTGTGACCGGCTCAAGCTCAACAACTTAAGTAAGAGGTGAGGTTCAGCTGCAATTCAGGAGGAAAAAGCCAACCTTTTTGAACCAGTCCTCAAGTCAAGGTTCTGCTCAAGAGAGATAAAAGTTACAGGTCTGGGTTATAGTTCACCTGAAGCAAAATAACAGTAAGAAAATAGGTTTTAGCTGGGTTCAGTTTGCCTCCTGTAGCTCATCTCCTGAACAGCTCTGAATATAGTGTAGTGTTTGCAATGTGGAGCTACACTGTAACACACCATCATAAGGAGCTTGCAACATCCCAGACTGATCCAATGTTGTGGTTGACTGTATTTGGTTTTCTCTGCTACTACACTGTTTTACACTTGAAATAAACAAAGTATACTTGTACGCTGAAAGTTTATGTACTTCTTCCCAGTCTGGTGATCCTATATACTCAGGCCTTTTAGAGATTAGGAACTTTAAATAGAAATGACCTTTTCATTGAATGGCTTAGTAGGAAGCTTTTCTCTAAAAATGTTGTACACTTGCAGTTAGTCACATACTAACACTTCTTGAGGAAATCAAAATGTTTACTGTAACAGAGCTCTTCCTACATTGAGGAGGATGACATTCAGCAAACCAACTTCACGTAAGAAAGAACTGGAAAACTAAGGACACCCAAAATAGTCATTATTAGAATTATTTTTCTGTGGTTCTTCAGAGAAACTACTTCTAGGTAATCAACAGAAATGCCTTTATCAACCAGAGGGATATTAGAGCCTAAAAACTAAGCAACACCCCATCCCCCCAGTTAAATTAATATCTAGATAAACATGATGTTTCAGATTAGCATTTTCAGTTCTTGTTTGGTGGCTACACTATAGTCACTTTAGATACCTGTTTCAAAGCCAAGACTTAGTTTTCACAGCCCTTCCCTCTTGTAAAGCATCACACATAGAACATCATCTATTTTATCAGAGCTCACACACACAAACCATCTGAAAGGAAAATTTAACATATATATATATATTTATATATATATGTATGTATAAATAAAAGAAGATATAGGCAAAAAGTCTATACTTTTGAGATAAAAAAAAAAAACCCAAACAAAACAAAAAAAACCAGGAAGCTGAAATTCCCTCTGATTATCCCAATTGATGGACTCTTCTCCCCATGACTGCTTTATATCCCCACCAGGATACTTTCCATAGCAAAAAAACTTTATACAGTTTCTTTTCTAATTCTGTACAAACTTGCTTTGATGAAATAAAGCTCCTAAACTACACTCCAGTCTACATGTTTTCCATATGTACAAGACTTTTTTAAAACACAAATGTCTGTTAAAAGTCTTGTAGAAGAAATGAAGGAGAAAAATAAAACATGACACATAAAAAATCTACACTTCTTAAATGTCTGAAGAAGCATTTTTCTTTAAATGCACAAGAAGTGTTCAAATGGCTAAAGAAGATGATCCTTACGAGTTCTGGCATGCTTATGAGAAGTTTTATTCAACACCCCAAATCAGTCACATAAACCCACACATTTTAATTCTGGAGATAATGCTCTCAAATTAAACCCTACCGAGAAATGCTTCCTATTTGTGACAGCCATAGTTTTAGAATCATTATCGTACAGGAACACCAAGCTTATACCAAGCAAAACCTCTAGGACATGACAAAGATCTGGAAAAACGTAAATTTACATTCAGTTTCAACTGAAAAGCAGTTGTTACTATAACCTTAAGTAGCCACAACTGCACTGGACTTTGAGGCATAGTCTTGTAACCACCTATTCATGTACTGCAGTAAAGATATTCTCCTAGGCTACATTTATATTCAAGGATAGGAATCTCCAAAGCACCATTCAAAGGCAATATGCCCATGCACAAATCTAAGTAGTTAAGTGTTTATTGGCCATATTAACTTTTGGTCAGTCTTCTGTCCAAATTAATAAAACATGCACAGATGCTTTTTCTTGCCTTCCCCTGCCCGGATGTCATCGCAAGCCAGTCTGTTTTGGCAGGGAATTGCCCACTGCTGTGTTATGCTAAGGATTAGCTTTTATTTGCAATATGCCCATAATTAAAGGGGTCAGACCAACAAGGGAAGAATAAAGGGATGCGTTATGAAAATTTCCATTGGAGCTGCCTCTCACACAGAGTTTCTGTTCATGAAAACACTTGCCTCTGTCAGCCTTAATGTCACAACTGAACTTGTGGTGGTCCATCATTTTAAGGTAGTAAAGATCACAGCAAATAACCTTTATTAGGGCTCAGAACTCAAATTTCAGTGTGAACTTCAATACAAATTCAAGCATTTTAAATCAAGACTAAATGCAAAGTCCATACCCAACTACCAAAAAATACTCCAGGTTAAAAGATAAAATGCTACAGACTGGAACACAAACTGATTTCTCTATGCATATGAGATGCTTAATACCTAGAATTGCCTGTGAAAGTACTTGATACCTACTGCTGTTTAGAAAAATAAAAAAAAACCAACAAAACCAACACGCACAATTGTAACAAATCTCTGAAAACTACAACCAAAACCTATGTACTGTAAGGGGAGTGGAGGAGAATACTCCAAAGAAGGCTGTAGAGGGCTCTATCCAACAACACCATCATATTATTACTGTTAGCATTGCTACAGTCTTCCTCACAATATCTGTGGAAAACCAAGCAGAGAGGTGGACCTTCCAACCTCTTGCAAAGAAGTGGGTTCAACAAAATCTCTCTTAATATCTGTGCTTTCATTTCTGACAATATTAGCAACAAATGGAATTAAAAAAGCCAAATCCTGATCATATTACATCCTGCTGACTTCCTTGGAAAAAAGATACTAGGAAAGTTGAAAGCAGCACAAGATACCACAGTGACAGCAGCACTGAACTAAGCTTCCCATAAGACATAACTACGAAAGAGCAGATATCTTAATTTTAGATCTTAGAAAGACATTTTATTCCAAGGATACGGAATACTGAACTAAATACTACAATCCAATGTAGATCTAATTAGCAACACGATTAACATCCAGGCTTTAGGAATAGGGATTATATGAAGGTAGTCTAATAAAACAGATCCCATTTTATTTTACTTCAGTATGAAATTCCTATTTCCCCTTCCCCCCCACCCAAGATCCCTGAAACAAAACTTTTATATATAATTTATATTAAAAGTATATAAAATAGATATGAAGTATACACATACATTTTTAAATTGCACATCCACACATCTACAATTCACTTTGAAAGGTCAATTTCTAAACAAAAAGTACCATGAGACAATCTTTGATAAAAGTTATTTTCCAAGTAGATTCTTTGGAATAGATACACTTGCAGAAGTCATCAATAACATCTTAATATCTTCCTCTTTCGACTTACTACTAGGGTCAGTACAATCAACTAACTTCCATAAAAACTAGAGAACCAAACCGCAGTTATTTCAAGCCTGTACTTGTGCACTGCAAAGAATTATCCCTAAATATGCAGAGACCACCCATAAAAAGTACTTAAGACCATAAGTATTCCAGTTAAATGTTTAAAAATAAAGATACAAATGCATACTTTTTTTAAAAAAAAAGCATAGACAAGTTGCAATTTTTTAGAGGTACATGTTAGACTATCAACAAACAAAACGCATCTTTCTGTATCCATCATGGTCACAATACTGAAAATCTCAAGTGATTTATACTGTTTCACCACAGATACTACATACTAGAAGATACAATTTTATGCATGCATTAAACCAAGGTTATGACCTTACAAACACTTCCTATACAGAGGAATTAAATTCCAAAACAATTTGGAATTTAAAATCATAGTTTATGTCCATATCTCTTTCTTTAGAAGCAATATCGTTTTACCAAGCCTGCAGGAATAGACTGCAGGTATTTTGCATGAGAGGGAAAAGTTATATACTAGCACTGCTTTGGGAGCTTCAGATTTCTGCCCAACACTGCAATGTGTCACACTATCATACTAAACTACATGGTACTATTTCAGAATGCTGTATCACACTGTGTTGTATTTGTAGTGATGTACCCTCAGAGACTTACTGAAGCAACACTGGCTTCTCCATCTTTATGGAGAAGAGTACTACTTCTAGGCCAGGAAGAAAGGGGGGCAGTCCAGTATTCCCATGGTATTTAGAAAAACACGACTTTTTTCTGTACCACTCTGCATTCTTGGATGGAGCCATAGCAGGGTGCTGGGAGCCCCTTTGTAGTCAGTGTTCTGCTCCTAATGTGTCTGAGTTTAAGAGATGACAAGATACTAGAAAAGTTTGTGTTACTAGGTATTCATCCTGTTACGGCCAAGTCTCCAGAGAGATCTTCTGTTTCAGCATCTAGAGGGATATGGAATATCACTCCTTGAACGGTGCTCCTATCAAATACTTTTGCTCATAGCAAATTCTTCACTCCCAGCGCTAAGTCTTACAAGTAATGAACTATACTGTTGTGTTGATTACTTACAAGTAATGAAGTAATGAATTATAACTAATGAACTGTATTACTCTGAATGCTCCATCCCTGGCAGTGTTCAAGACCACGTTGGATGGGGCTTTGAGCAGTCTGGTCTAGTGGAAGGTATCCACAGCAGGAGACTGGAACTAATGAGCTTTAAGGTCCCTTCCAAACCAAACCAATCTATACCAAAGCGGCATACATACATAATACCTGAATTTCAAACCTCTCTATTGTATTTCAAAATCTTGCAAGAATCAAGGAAACCATACAATTGTACTGCCACTTCACTGCACAAGGCTTTATATATTTTTACATACGGTACAGTGCACGCTTGTACAGTTGGCAATGGGCCCCAGGAAACTGCCTGTATTGCACAGTTCAAGGCATCATGTCACAAAACTTTATAATATGATTTAAACCCACCATATTCCAGCATATACTTTTTCCACAGTGAAAAAAGGCTGTATCTTCACTGAGAGAAACAAGGATTTATAGAAGTTAGAAGTGGAGTTGAAGAACCTTTGTTTCTTGTTTTGGATGCAGTTGACCTTTAAAGACTATTCCTTGTCAAGTTTTGCCACATTTGAAAGATATATAATTTTAAGTCCTAATGGTTTGTATATAAGATGGTTTAAACACCATTTAATTAATAGGAATGGACTTCATTTCATTACCACCAAGAAACTGCCTTTGCTGCAACACAACATTTCAGGTTCTGTGGGTTCGCCCCCCAAGCAACGTGAAAGAATAATGGAGGGAACAAGAGGGCCAGCAACAGGGAACTTAAGAATGAACATTCTTCAGAGCCACTGATCCAATAAAATACAACAGCTGCTAAAGGACATGACTCACAATATATTTTATCAGTTTTCTCCAATGCAACACACCCCCTGGTTTTAGCATTTTTACATTATTTAATTCTCCTTCCATATAATTTTGATGGTAAAATTGGAGTATTTCCCCTCTCCCTTCCCACCCCCCTCCCCCAGGCCTTTGAATGAAGTTAATTTATTTTGTGGGAAGCTGTAAAAGAAATCTATATATCAAACACTATGTATGAAGAGTCCCAGGACAATAAAATAGCTTGGTTTTATCACATGTAATTTTCACAGAATACTAGTGGAAAAAAGGTATTTGTCTTCTTTAGCTACCCATTTGCCTTTTTTCACCTCCTACTAAATTAGCAGGGAATGAGGATAAAGCTTGACTTCTTGCAAGATTTAATACCAATTAGTCTATTCCATCTGAGTTTACCAGGTGGAAATGTAGCATAAGACAGGAAAAAAAGCCAAGAAAAAAAAACCTTAATACATGTCCCAGAACACTTCAGAGTAAAATATTTATTACATTACACAGATTACTTTTTAAAGATTTCACTATTTTAGCTTCATATTAACATTTTCATTTGCATAGAAGCCTGCTTTAGAGGGGAATCTCCCAATGGATCTACCTTACTACGCTTTGGTTCACATCACAGAGTGGTTTCAAAACTAGTGTCAAAGCCAATGTTTGTTCCACACAGCCACTTACAACCCCTCAAAAATCACTTTGTCACTCCCTCTGTGTCTTGTCTCACAGTAGTGCTTTTCTAGTTTGTTTCCTTTACTGCCAGCAGCAGAACTGCAGTGATCAAGACTCAGGACTGCCCTACAAATATTCACAGCAGGGGATCCAGAACAATTTCTAATCCCAGAAAGCTACAGAACAGTAACAGTTCAGGTGACCCATTTTTCACTGCTGTAATCTCAAAGGCTGTAAAACTGAACTGTCATCTCAAGAATGATCTTCATTTTAAAGCCTCTTTTTTTTTTTTTTCCTTGTTACAATCTACTTTTTCTAATGCATTTTAATGAAGGAGTACTGTGGGGCAAATACTACTCTACTATTAAATCATGGTGGCTTTTAAAGCCACATTATTTCAAAAGACAAGCTGGCTTTCACCCAAGTGCCAGAGAACTCGCCCTCTAACCCTGAACTGTATAGTCTGGAGAGGTAGGCTTAACATTGTCTAGACAGATCTGTGCTGAAGATCTCATCCTACACAGCACATTACAGGGATGGTGTGTGATGGTCCATAATATTTTGAACACAAAATCTCTACACATGGTCTCTTCTCTGCCCATCTGTAGTCCCTTATGGGCTGGGGGTGGTGAAGAAAAGATTACTTAAAGCAGAAAGGCAGCAATACGATTTGCATTGTTTAGCTCCAAAGAGCAAATTAAACATGATGATGTGACCATGATAATTAAAAAAAAACAACCAAAAAAATCCCCAGAAGGCAGATGGCAAGATTTACAGTTACAGGAAGGCTTGAAGGGTATGGAAAGAGATAACAGGAAATCAATCATCCTTCAGAAATGCAAAATGTATGCTGCTTTTCAGCAAGGTTCTGCTTCAGGAAAGCACTGAATCATCTGCAGTTCTTCAAGTGCATACATGTTATGCAGAACTAGCAGTTCCATCTCCACAGCAAGGTAGATATCCCTCAATCACAGTGCCAGAGTGAAGAAACAAAAGGAATTAATTTCACGTAATCAATAATTTGTAACAGTTTTACAAGCCCTATGTCGTCACAGCCCTGCTATCTTTCACAGACTTGAGATGCTCAACCTTTCAATTACCAATCTGAACCAGGTTCTTCCTGTATACTGAGAAATAACACCATCAAAATCAATGCACTTTTACAATAGTGGGAAGAGATTATCCTTATGGAACTTACTGACGGGCACCTTCCTCTGTAAATGTTTTCTGAAACACACTGTAGATGTCATTTCAGATGTCATTTAGAGTTCTTCTCATCCTCCTCCCATTCTGTTTAGGACCATGTAAAGTGAAAAGAGCATGCCAGAATGAGAGTCATACCACTGTAGGAGAGCAAATGGTATCTATCTGGACCTGTCTGGAGAGTAACACTGGTGAAAACAGCAAATGCACTTAAAAGGAATGAAGCACTGTCTGCATCCTGGTAAATAGCGTCCCAGGGAAGAAAAAGCAGCATGGCACAACCTTAAGGAAAGCTGGAAGCTCCTGAAACGGGAGCCTGCTGAGAAGCTGTTTTGTCGGATGTGAAGAGGTGGTGCTGAAGGTTTCTTCCCCATCTCCACTAACAAGGGGTGTCCCCTCTTTTTTAACCATGTAGACCCTACGTAGCAGCTCATATTCCCCGAACGTATCAGTATTCTGGACACCTCCAATACTAGAATAAAACTTACAAAACCTTTAAAATGATGTTATGACCTGCTGTGGTCCATATAACATGCAAGGTCTCAAGGTTTGACTCAGAAATGCAGAACTCTGCTGCAGTATATAGAAGAGGACTCTCTCTGCAGGAAGGCAACACTCAACTGCCTGCAGCTCTCCAGTTCACCCACTGAGAAGAACAGATTGAGATACAAGGCATAAATGCAAAGGAAGTGCATGTGCTCTGGACCAGATTAAATAATCAGAACGGATTGCCAACTATGTTGCATGCACTGTTTCCTTAAATCAACCTCACATTAAACAGAACAAGTGGGAAGGAAAATCTGCACTGAAATCCATGACAAGACTTCCTGCCATTTGTTTCTTCATGTCTAAGGGAGAACTGAGCTCCAGATTTGTATGCTAGATATTTTTATTTTACAAACCTGATCTTTAATTAGTGTGATAGTCTAGCCAGTGACGGATGCTGGAATGTCTAGTAAAGTCCCTACCCAAAATACTCTTGTATCAAAGAAAGAACAGATGGCTTAATAAAAGAAACTACTATGCAGCACAAGGACTTTCCACATTATAATGACTCTCTTTACTATTGGAATTATTAATTTCCTGTGTTGTCTGTGATTAAATCCAGTTAAAAAGTTGGTTACTCAAAGCACTCATTTCCAACAAAATATCTTGTATCTTTTTACTCCACTAATTTAAAGCCTTCTGCAAGAATAAAGCCTGTTATAGAAGAAAAATATACAATTTAATATCCTAGCTTCCATAATATGGTAGAGAAACTATATTCACTAGTAACAGATGGAGAACACAGTCTTACAGTAAATAGCTTATTGATGCTCTCTGTATGGGATTCCTTGAGTAGACAGAAAATAGTTTTTTCTAGAGGCTGTGCATTCTAGTTTGACATGAACCTCATTCCTGAAAAACTAGTATTTGGTTCACCAGTGAGACCTCTATTCAAATGCTTTAAGGGGTTCAGGTCTTCATTAGCAGTTTAACTATTAAAGAAGAACTCCCTAGAATTTAGAGACCCAAAGTGAAGTTTTATGAAATAGCCTGTTAACACAGAGATGAAAACACTTCACTGTAAAGCCACTACTTTTTCACCATTAAATGTCTTTCGTATCATCTTGCATTTAATTCTTCAAATCTGACTCAAAAATGCACATAAAGATTGAAGGGACTCTGTGGTGTTTCTTTTAAAAATAAGAAAAGTACGTTCTCACACTATTACTGAACAATGGAATCATGCACACAGTATCACCCCCATCTGCCTGGAACTCCAAGAAAATCTTGAGGCGTCTGTCACACAAGTAAACAGGGAGCTGCTGACTATTGCATGAACCTGGCAGGACCCTCTCTCAAATGTCTCAACTGAAACTTTTGATTGATCCTGTGTATGCAATTGTACATATATATGTATATAACGTATATACATTAACATTATAAAATCAGATTAACAACTCCTAGAGGTCTGCTTCATTTTTCAATCAATAAGCTCCACTAAGAAAGCAGACTGAAGCAATCAACAAAAATGCAGAACTATCTTCTTTCTTATAAACCTCTACCTCCAAATGTACCCAAGGACAGGCAATATTAACTGTACTCCAGTTTCCACTTCCCCAGCTGCTGAGGTCCTCAGGAATTAAAACATCTCATGAAGACACAAATAATCATCATACTCCCTCACTAGTAAATCTAGAAATGACCATATTTGCAGCAAATGCAATTAAATATATTCTAGTAGAGAGACGCTGTGAACTACCTGCTGTCTTTCGATTTTTTATCTGGAAAATCTGTGTATGCCTAGAGCTATCTGTTGTATTACTGTGTGCTGTCTATTAAAAGAATTAGTCTGTAAGAGAGCACTGCAGGAAGGAGGAGTCTTTGACACTGTAAACTTGTTGTTATCTTGTAAAGGGATGAAATAGAAGCTAAAAAGATGCTTTGAGGGGGGAAAGAGAGATGAGAGGAGAAGAAAAGAACCATCTTATTAAATGGGAACATAAATAATTCAATCTCAAGTTTCACTTCTGTGATTCAGATGAGAAACTCTGAGTTCAGCCTCCTGCACTCCAAGGGAAATCTCTCAGCTTTGGGCTCAACGTAATTTTCTTTTCCTCATAAATTCTTCTGCAGAAGTTGTTTTTATTCAGTTCATTCTGAGGAGAAAAAGAAAGATAAGCACACTCTACAGTCCACTGGCAAGGGCACTTACTGGGATGGAGGAAGGGAAGGTTTAATTTCCTGCTCCAATAAATACTTCATTATTTCTACAAAATATAACAGGGGAAGAAAGTGATAAAAAAATTACCCTATTGAGTAGGGTCCTTGGTTTGGATATTGGAGATCTCATCTGAGTACTGCCTGACTGTACCATGTAGTTATCCCTGAGCTTCATGTTAAGGCTTCATGAAGGCTTCATCCCTGAGCCTTCATGTTAAGACTCTCCTTGCCCTCTTGCGACCAGGAAAGATGACTCAAGATAGAAGAACCTTGTTCATTTTAAGTAGAAACTGCCATTATAACTGCACAGAATGAACCTGAATTTTTCAACAGAAAAACTAATCTAGAGCTACAGAATAATTAGATACAGACAGACAAAACTTTGAACTCATCCCATAGTCTGGAAAAGCCTGAAGACTTCAACAACTATATTGATTTGATTCTGTATCAGATACATCAAACTAAATCTGACTGATAGGGGAGCCACAAGCTACTTTTTTCCCCCTTATTCAAAGTGCACAATGCTCCTGCTCTCACAGGTACCTAAAAAGCCTTCTCTTTCTACTGATTTGTAGTTGTTGTTCCCTTGTGCACAAATTCTAAACACAGGCTGTATAGCTTCATTCATTTTCAATTTATATATAAGTATGCAAAAGGTCATGTCCACTGCATTATTTCATTAAGATCTTGCATTGGTGAACAACCAGTAAAGCACCTTAAGAACACAAACTACCTAAATCGAAGAGGACAAAAAAATCCCACAGTAGAAGTTAGAATAAAACAGATTGTTTAGGGAAGAGTTCTAAATAGCAAAAGGCCAAAGAGTGAAGATTGAGAATAAATATAGCAGAACTTTCCCATAGCAGTTACTTATGTTAAGCTGACTTCCCAGGCATCCATAAAAAGAGAATATAATTCAAATACTGTTTCTGCTTTCCTTTCACTTATTTTGCCAATTTCTACATTCTTTTTTTATGTATTTCCGAAATAGATCTGCTCTGTCCTTTGTAAATGCAACAAATCGGAGGGAAAATTGGATTCATCATATAAAACACAGATCTAAGCCTATTAAATGAAGTAAATAAGAGAACATATGGGTATATGAGAGAATATATGGCTATATATTTTCATTTTCAATTAATGGTCTGATCTACATATTTATTTTTCTAATAAAGCTGAGAAAATTCTGTATCAACAAAGAAAAACTATATGGACTACAATCAGCCTTTCCCTATCACCTTCTCCTGCAAAAAAACATGTAAGAAAACCATGGTAAAATCTAGGAACTCAGTCTTCCTACAAAAGAAAGACCTTTCTCTGTATCAAATCAGCAGTGGTCTACAAACTTCTATGAAAAAAAAGAGAAAAACAAACCCGGGACTGCAAAACACAATCCTGGGAAACAGCAAAATTAAAAAAGTTGAGCTACTAATAACAGTTTCTTTGAAGAAACTGAGGAAAATAAGAAATAACAACAGAATTACTCCAAGGTCAAAATATAACTTGCAGTTCAATGAACATAATTTTACAGATACAGTATAAAGAAGGTACCGCATCACGCTGAAGAATATGTGGATTTTCCAACTCATGGTGTTGACAGGGGTTAGCTGGATTATGTCCGAACAAAAATGAAAACCATGAAGAGTCATTCTGAAGACAGTGGCTGAAGAGGATTCTCCTGAACTATCCAATGATCATCATCAGTTATTATAGAATGTAACTGGGTACAGTTCCATAGAAATTACCACAAACATCAAAGTACCTGAACTGTATTAACAAGGTACCAGTTCGAGTGAGAGATAAACAATAAAGTCTAGAAACAGCCAATACACTGGAAATGTCTAATGCTGGCATTTAAGACTATGCAATTTCAAAAGCTTTAAAGGGCACATGTAAAAATGCTGCCTTATATCAACATACGCTTTTTCATGTAGAAGAGTAAGAAGTTCCTTCTACAGTAACTGAACGGTCTTTGAGATTTTTTTTCTTTACATTTTTTAACTTATTTTGCCCTGTAGTGGTATGGCATAATTTTACTGCAAGTATTCCAGCTCATAGGATGACAATTCAGCAGTGCCCACTGTTATTTAAGATCAACAGAAAGTATGGAAATTCAATTCACTATAGTGGAGCACAGTAAACCCATTAATTCTATATTGCAATGTCTGTGAACTCTAAGTAAATGCTGTCATTCATAAAGGTAGATCTCTGCCTAAATATTGGTATTTATTAATACTCCTGCAGAAATCAGCTTGGTAAAACTGTGTTTCTTTCACTAATCACTGCCATTACAATTAGAACTACATTTGATAACATTTACCTTACCCATCTTTGAACACAGATCAAATCATACCTGAAACTTGTAGACATTTTTAAAGTCCAAGTTCAATACAACCTGTCACAGTTGGTCAACCCTACCCATCTCTGCTTACCTCCTCTGGAGTCACTTTTAAATTGTCAGTTTAATCCTTCATAACTGAATTGGACTTTGTTGTGGTTTTTAATTCCTGAAGTGCAATTATCAGGTATCTTCCTGCTCAGTGTTTCCTTCAGATGTTCTTGACAAACTGATGTTACATGTCTTTCTATTCATGCTCCTTCATTCTTCAAGGCCATGAACACCAGAAATTGATATATCCCACCAGGCATTAAACTCTAGTTCCTTTAAAGACACTGAGAAAAATCCTGAAAGACTTCAATGGAACCATTAGTGTTCATCTTTCAACACTCTGATGTGACCCTGCTCTGTTTCCACCAAGAAGAAAAAAGCCACCACAGAAACTGCCTGCGCCTACCAAAATGGTTTTTGATAGACAAGAATGGCAAAAACCAGACAACTACATCATACAGTCCCTTACAATACCACCTAGCTCTCAGCATCCCTTCTCCCTCATCAAAAGCATTCCATAACATATCCCTGCCTTTGCCTCACGTAGAAGTGAGAGAGCCAAGGCTCTTCTAGACATTTAACCTCTGCCACTGAGGCTCAGAGACTCCAAGGGTAAGTGAAAACGAAACTCCCATACCACCACAGGTGCAGCAGCACAGCAGATATCGCGCTAAATGAAATCAATACCTATCAATCAGAAACATAAAAAGAACAGAACCGTAATATGGCACCCTAAGGCTCTTACTACTGAAATCACATTACAGAAAAGGAAGTGGCCGCTAAACAGGTATAGTACAAGACAGTTCAATTAAGTCACCTTTGAAATTGTTCTTACATTCATTTAGATACGGACCCTAAGACACAACCAGGGTAATATTCTTACTTAACCTAGTGAAAACTGTTTTCAGCAAAAACTGGTAATCAACCGTAACGTAATTTTGAAGCAGAATGACAACCTTAGTAAATGAGAGTCCAAGAGAAAATAAAGCTTATGTGTCCAGATTAATGAGATCTGAGAAAAACACAGAGGTGTTAGTACACTGGAACAAGACCCTATTATGCACCATAATTAGATGTCAGCACAGATTTTGTTGGTCTACATGCTAATTTCAATTTGTAGGGCAAACTGATTTGTGTGTTTGGACATTTAAATTGATGCTATATAGTTTAGTCATGAGTATCAGATCTGAAAATTAACCTTTGACAAGCTATTATTTAGGAGTTTGATTGTGCAACAACTAAACCAGGTTTGAAAACAGCTGCAGTTTGGATGATGAGGGCATTTAGCAGCTTGTATGGCATACGACCAGCTTAAGACAACTAATCAAACATTCCAACAAAATTCCAGTCACTTCAGTGATCCTATTGACTTACTTCATGGACTTCAAATGAGCAGCGTTAAGCAAGGTCAAGTGACTGCAACCATTTGTGTGCTTGCAGGACCAAAGTCAGTGCAACAGGCTCAAGTCAGGACAATTTGGGTTTGCTGTTGTTAACAGTGTACTATTAAAGAAACAAACACCTATTCATATATCCCAAAATACTACCGTCACCCCTGTTAATTCAAGTAAGCATGCCAACTGACAAAATGCTACTGGCATCCAACTACTGTTCAAAAGATCATGTCCCACTGCACCAATAATTTTTATCTTGAGTGTTAACAGAATTCATTCTTATTTGCAGGGAACATAAGAAATCAGTCCCATGTGAGGGACTGTCTTTTTGCTTCCTATGTCCTTTGAGGATGAGCATATAAGAAAAAGCTGCAGGAAGTTGAACAGTATTATTCAAGCCTTCAATTGCTCTTTTCAAGCTCTATTTGACAAAAAGTTCCCTGCTCCCCACCACCATTTAACTTTATTCCATATTCATCTTTCAATCCAATGCCTATGTATTACACATATAATTAACTACCTACAAATAACCATGGTTCAGTTTTCTTGATATTATAAAACACTGATGATGCTGATTTATAGCATCACACAATGAAAAGCTAGCCTGAGAGGATGGCTAAGTGGCATTTCAATTTCATACAACACAGAGAATTCTAGGGTGTCACTGGAGGAAAGTCAAATAGAAAAAAATTAGTATCACACATGGAAAATGGTTACAGTATCATATTTGTTTACACAACATAAATATAAGCTTACAAGAAACTTGTTTTTAGTTGTATTCCAAGTACTTAAACTGATTCAAAAATACAGTTTTCAATTTACAAAACATCTAGAAAAATATGTAATTATGGCTGTTTTGAAAGGCGTATATCAAAAAGCTATTTAATGCCAAGGCCCCTATACCCTGTGTTTACGAGAACTTCACAAAGACATTGGAATGAGAATCTAGTATATTTTAGTGAATGAAAAATATACTTGATAAGCTATTCATAAAATGTTTTTATGAAAAACATTAGGTCTTCTGTAACCCACACCACTGCTGTGACAGGATAAATTCCATGAGAATTCAGGGCTTCTTTCAGTGTTCATTAACTATGATCTTGTCACAGGCCCTGAAGAGATGCCCCAAACTCCCATCACAAACTCTTTGTAACAAGGATATTACTAAAATAACTTCAGAGGATAAATCTAAATATAGACCTTCATAAAGGACTAAAGGGCAATAGTCATCACCAGACTGATGACCTTTTTGTGCCACATGAGAGCAACCACACTGAAACATTCTTAAGAGGCCCCTTCCTCAAGAAGCAGTCTTCAAGATAAAGCAGTCTTGCTCCAAGGAACACAATGCAAATCTGGTGTTTTCATTGGTAGTGGCTATAGAACCGGAGACCTGCCTGTTGGCAGCACCATGTGCTCCAAGCCTTACCATAATCACCAGGCTCCTATGATTTCGGACTAAGCATCCCTGGCAGTGTTCAAGGCCGGAATGGATGCACCTCTGATCAATCTGGTTTAGTGTGAGGTGTCCCTGCCCATGGCAGTGGGTTGGGACTGGATGAGCTTTTTGGACACTTCCAACCCAAACCTTCCACGATTTGGTCATTCTCAGCAGTTTGTGAAAAATCAGAAAACAAAAGCAGCCATACAAACAACTCCACACTCACCTGCTCTCAGATGATGCAGCAACTTTCGTAGGCTACCTGATACAGCAGCAGCCAATGTGCTTATCAGAGGATTCCAACCCCTCCAAACAGCCTTGGGACAAATGCTGCCAGCAGGGAGGGAGGATGGAGCCTCCACAGACTCTGGGAGAACTCCTGGGGGTAACTGCCTCAGCTCAGTGTTTTCAAGCTCTGTCTGCATGAACAGCAAAAAATCATCTTTACTATTTATTACAATAGCTCTGAAGCATCAGGACCATGGATACCATGTCCAAATAACCTAGAGATGCCAGCTAAGTCTCAGTTCCAGAAATATTTTCTTGGCAATGGCACATGAAAAAGAACAAACACATCTTGATTTATATCTCAAGCTGAGCTTGTATCATTGACACAACAAGAAATCCTGAAGTGCTTTACTTGTAAATTAAACACGTGTATCCCAGAAGCCTGAAACAAACATGAAATACTATAGTGATGCACACTCAAGTTTCAGGTTATTTTATCTTTCATCTGAGGAAGCAACATGCATTCCCCTTATGGAATATGCAGAATTCAAAATCAGACAACTAGTCTACAGAAATGGCTTTTTGTATTCTATTTCTGTCCATGTAAGAAAACAACCCAAGCAAAAAGAGTTAATCATCCTTTCACACACTAAAATAATCACCACTGTATGATTCGATACTAAAAATTCAGAAAAAGGCAAATTATAGTAGATAGTAAAAACTAATGATGACACATGCCCCAGGATGTTGTTTTGTTTCTGAACCCAACTGGAAGTCAGAAGAGTAGAAAAACAAATACAGAAATTAAATACTGAAAACTTTTAAAAAAGAGAAGAGATAACAATAAAGCAGATTAACTTTTCTGTTCACATAAGGGACCAGTTTCTGGCTTAGTATGGAATCTAAATTTGGTCAAGCTTGGATTTTAATGAGCTGTTCCATGTACAGACATATTCCATATTGTTCCAAGTGTCCTTTGCAAGTCACCATAACTGAAATATACATTAGACTATACTCTTTGACAGGCTGCTATTCCTTAAGTACAATAGTTTCAAAAGTAAAAAATAAAAACCATTGGTTTGTGCAGGTCTCTTAAGAATAAGACATTGCATGTTTTAGTGTGAGGTGTCCCTGCCTATGGCAGTGGAGCTGGAAATAGATGATCTTAAGGTCCTTTCCAACCTTAACTATTCTATGATTCTATAACCCAAGTGTTCCATCAATTCAGTTGCGGAGGCAGTAGCCTCAGTTGAAAGAGCAATGAACAACACCTCAAGAGCAATATTTTACAATTGCATATGTAGCCTGATCAAGAAATGGGAATTATATTTCATTGAAATGCTGCAACTTCAGGGATTTGCTCTGGTTTAGGCGGAACGAGTCACCTCTCTCCCTTGTGAGCAATCAAAATAAGAAATCTTCCATTTGTCCCTGTACAGAATGGCAACACTTTTTATATCTCACTGAGTTTGCCAAAGCACAGCTGTATGGCTTTGGCACTACTGTTCAGGAAGACTCCAAGATTTCTTGTCTTTTCTGCATCTTACAGCTTAAGTATTCACTCTCCTAGCAGATATGTGTAGTGCTATACCTGCTCTTTCTTAAATAGCTGTGATTCTGAAGCATGGCTAGCAGAATATGCTTTTTAAAAGTTGTAACACCAATTGTCTCTGCAAATAACATTAAGGGAAAACTACTTTCATCACTCTGGGACACTTTCTTCTGTATCATTATGAGACATTATGTTAATGTTTTGCACTGAAGCCCTAATGCATCAAGGATCTCTACAGCAATACTGAAATGAATAAACAATTAACTACCAACTAGAAACATTAAGGTATAAGGCATAAATGAGAAGTTCTGGGAACACATTCTCGAAAGAACTTAATCCATTCACACTGATTCAGAAGCAGAAATGAGATGCTCTTCTCTGGCATTCCATGAAACAGAACTTGCCCTATTTAGAAGCATATCATTGGAAGAAGGGGGAAAAAACACCTCTTGGGATCAAATATTAGTGTTTCTGCTCTGTATTTTTTAAAGTATCTCAGGGGGGTAAAGGGGGGGGAGTTAAGGCACCACGTGGAAAGGGTTAAAAAGAGGTTGCATCCTCTGACCAGTCTGAGATACCACAGGGGAATGTTCCTGTGGACTTTGCCTTTATTCAAATAAAGCTCATTAAAAGACTCCTCTCTTTTTTGAAAATCATCGGTGATTGCAGGTTCATTCCACACATTAGCAAGACAAGATCTACACTGTTCTTTACTCCTCCACAATGACCAAATCATGCTTTGAGGAGTGCATCCTTGAAGATCAACCAGCTGCCCTGGGTCCCTTTAGCCTTCAGGGCAGCCCCTCCATGCTCTGCACACATTACCAGCCATCAAATCTCCCTGACTTATAGAATGAGCTAATTCTCTATGGATTGGTTCTGAATGCAGAAGTTTCTAAATCACGTGACTGAAGAATCTAATTTTCAATGGAAGCTGTAGTCACTGGGGAAAGAGGAAGGAGGTACAGAAAACAATGCCAAAATTCTTCTCCCCAAACCAACACATTCTTCATTTAAAGTTTCTCTTCAAATAAGTATGTGTTTACTTATATGTATATGCTTCTATAGACATAAATAAAAAAGACTTCAGACTAAATGCACAGAACGTTCACATCAGGCTGACAATTATGCTAGGATATTTCTGGAAACCAAAATACAACCTCTTAAGAGTGCTAGAAACTTCCAAATTTTGATTCTCAAATTCCATTTTATTCCAACTGTGCTCTGCTTTGTGCTCATCATTTGCAAGCTGGTGTTGGGAAAATCAACGGGAGATGAGCACACCCTAATGATGATCATTTAGTCTCAACTTTATTAGCAACAAGCAAGCATATTTATTACATGGTTAATTAGCTCATACATAGTGCAAAGCTAAGCTCACTATTGGATCTTTTTCTAAATGTCAACCCCTCTTCTATATCCGGCTTCAAGGTTTCGGTTCCTTGGTCTACCTATTCTTCTTGACCACAAGCGTTTCTTTTTAGGGTAATGATTAAACCTGAGGGCAAGTTGTCCTCAAACCTGATTGGCTATATCTTAAGCAATTTCTCACTATTGCTAGCACAGCTGCAGGTAGCTTGCTGTTTTTTGAAACTATACTTTAACCAACTTTATTGTATCATGTCCTTTGCCATGTAGCCAACTTTCAGCAAGACTCTCCACAAGTTGGTAACTGAAGTTTCTGTCAACAATATCTGGAGTTCAGCTATAAAGCAATGAAGAGGCTTTTTCATTAGCACACCTTAAAAATCCTTCCAATTAGCTGCCATGTGTTCTGATTTATTCCTGTGGAATGAACATGTAAAGTCTTAAACTGTATTTGTTGCTGCATGTATATGACCAGGATTAGTTTCCAAAAGCCTAGCTATGTTTTCTTTTTAAAAACCACATCTCTTTCCACTAGGCTTGTTACCCTTATAATACTAAGCCATCAGTAACTTCAACACCATTTCATAACCGAACTTATTTGCAATAACTACAAAGTTAAGAAAAAAATCATTGGGTATATTAAGACATTTTGCTTGGATGGTAAAATAATAAAACTACCTATAAATGTTATCTTCAAAAGTAAAGATCTAAAATATAGTCACTTCAAAAATAAAATACGACCACAACCTCTGAAATATGATTAAACTTAAAGGCACAGTCCAAAACAGTGAAAAACAAAATCATTCAAGGAATACAAAGTAATTTGTAAAACATGTAAAATATCTTTATCTGTAAATATAAACATACTGGACCTGTTTCCTTCTAGTATTTTATATAACCTTTATCCATTTAGCTAGCAAATGCTGGCTTCAGTCATGGGTCTTGAGGAGGGGACATCTTTTCATGGAATGAGCATTAAAAAAGATAGGATTAACTGAAGCATATCAAAAGCACTGTTTTGCAACAGAAAAATAATCCAGCAAAAGATCCTTTTAGCAAACAATTGCTTCTCTCCCTCGTAATGGATTATTAACATAACCAGAAAAGAACTTCACCTTCTTTACTGGAGGATAAAGATCCTCTGTGCACAAATACAAAAGTATTCTTCTAAATACAAAAGACTTTAGACATCTGTTTGTATGACAAAATACGCTAAAGGGAGAAAAGTAGCAAGCAGGAACTGAAAAAACAAAACCTGGTGAGGAAAACAGAGCTAAGAGAAGGCAATGGACTGCATGTCTAAACTGAAAAATGTATGAAGTGGTTGAAGCTAAAGACAAAAGAATTTTTTATTTTCTGTTAAATAGTTTCTTCAATTTAAAGGCCTGTTTTGAGATTCCAGCCAACATCAAATATAAGTATAGAAATACAACTGGAAATGTCCCTAAACAAATTTGCAGCACTTGGCCATTCAGCCTTGTTGACAACACTGTTAATATACAAATCATGTTACAAATGTTAGTTCCTCTGAAGTAAAGGCCTTTGGTTCTGTTTTGATTTTTTTGTGGTCAGGACATTATCTCACCCAGCTCAAGAAGGTTTAATTTATACCAGTCACCTAAGTTAAATCATGAGTTTGTAAAATGTGCCTTCCGATCAGATTACTCATGTTATTACTTAGTGCCAGAAATAAGATACTTGGCATTCAAGTTATGATTTATTTAGGAAATTGATATTGGCATTTTCTGCATCATTTGCTTTTTCTCCAGTGAATTACTTTCCTGTCTTGGAGTCTTCTAAAGAAATTTCAACCTTATGGGACAATAAAAGTAATTAAAATAACTGGCAAATTTAACTTCAGGCAGAGAGTCTGAGCTTCCTCTTAGAAGTAATGTTCCTATTGATCTCTTAAAATAATAAACAGAAAGTTACAGTCTATCACAGAAAACAGTAGGGAGTTTGAGGTTAAACATTAATTCACCCTTTAAGGACAAGCATAACATTTCTTACAGCTATAGATTAACCTGGCAGTTGTCCAAGATAGGACAGATAAGAATAAACAGTAATTAGGTCCTATGAAATACACAGGGAAACAAGAAGTCAGCTGAAAACTTTTCTTTTTTACCCCTGCAATATTACAGAGACAACAAAAACCATTCATTCTTTTCAGGGATATAGACTAAACCATCTAGTAACAGGCACTTTTTTCTGTCCATGTTAGTTAACAGAGTTTATTTTAAAGTAGCCTTAACTCTACAATGTACTTGAGAACTGTTATCCTGCTGCTCCTAAACAAGTTAGGAAGAAAAAGTCCACTTTAGATTTTCAATATCAAAGATAAAAACAGATCAATTTTAATTTCTCAAGAGATGAAACTGCTGATGCAGAAGGTCATTAAATACTGTCTGCTCTTCAGTGGCACTGAAGCCCAAAATAAAGGATCTTACAAAATGACAATCAAAGAGACTGCAAAAAAGAAGATAAAGGAAGAGTTTGTGTTGGGAAGGGGATACTGTAAATAGTAACAAAATGTTAATCTTTGTTAATCACATTATCAAATATACCCACTGAATAGCCAGGTGTTACCCCAGTGATGCTCATTCTTCAATATTAAATGATTTTTTGACCAAATTTAATTTTTGCTGCCAGCTGTTCTGATAATTTTCTTTCAATCAATTCAGTCATCAGTTTCCTTCTGGCACCTCTTCCCACGGAATCTTTATAAAGTGATTATCACAGAAACATATTTGAAATCATTAAAATTCACATAAGCTATATCAGCTGGAAGCAAGGAAGGTACTGCGTACACAAGCCACAAAACAATGTTAAACAGAAGAGCATGGAATCTGAACTGAGTATCTATGATTTAGGTCCCACATTGGCCTCAATTTGCAAAGCTGGTATATAGCAAATTATACATTAATTCTTTTTGGAATCCTTTGGAAAGCACCATAAGCATAGTTGCCATTCCCCAAGTCTCCTTGGATTCTTCATAACACCCTTAGAATCACTACTCTTATGATCAAGACAGCTTGCGTGAACATATCACATTCATGGCAATTTGAAGTCAGAAAGACCTAAAAATACCACTCTAGTTTACCTTCCCTTCTTTCTCCATTTTCTTTCTCTACCTCTTCTCTTCCCTTTTATCCCTTATTTGCCTTTTGTTTAGGAAGTGTCAGGTTTATCCAGACAAAACTATCTCTCACAATATTTGCTCTGAGCCTGTGACCAATGAGGCCATCAAGAGCACTGACCTAAACAGTCTGACGTTCATCCAAGTTTGTCAGCTTACAAGATTTCTGACAGGACTGTGAACTGAACCCGTGTTTCCCCAGCAGTAGTAACTACAGCACGAGTCTGAATGAAAAGAAAAAAAAAAAAAAAGGGTTATTTTCTCTTGTATTATTTCTGCTTTACCTGCCTTTGCCTTGGCTCTTTACAAAAGAAGTTGACTTGACACAAGTGACTGGTCCAGTCTGCCTGAAATAACTGTCTCTATTGACTCTTCTTCCCCCAAACATCCCTACTAGGAACAGTGGTTACCAACTGGAAATGTATCAAGCCAATTGTTACAAACTGTTATTCCTTTTTCCCCTGTATCTTTAATTTTCAAAATCTGCAACTGTGCACTAACCTTGGGATTAAACTGACTGAAAGCCTGCATTCTTGAAACTGCCCGCTTTCTCTAATGTAGCACTGTGTAAATTCATTTTCAACACCTACACATTTAAATCAAGTAACATGGTTTATTTTCCTAAACTCAGTATATTCCACAGCCTTAAACTGGAAACGAATACTCCATTTTCTGCTAACATCAACAGTCAGCTTACAGAAATGCTTCAGCCGGCTCATTAGTCAATATGTCATATGTCAATATGTCAATTAGTCACTTCCCAAAAAAAAAAAAAAGGCATGGAAATTGTTGTGTAAATGCCTTGAAAAGTGAGCCAACTGATTCTCAGATGTGGAACTAATAATAAAAGAGTACTACCCACACTGCTGTTGTTAACACTTCTGTAATTAGGATTTTAACAACCGAAGTTACTATCTACATTTCAATAGTCATCTTTTTACGGTTACGTTAATTAGGAGAACATTATAAGGTAAGCAGTACCATATGCTTCCAGTGAATAATTATTTGTCTTGCCTTCAGTACATCAACACTGAATGTTGAAATGTAGCCTTTCTAAAGCCATTTGTATATTATCAACCCTACGTAATATTTAAGGCCTTTTAAAACATGAAGAAGCTTCACATGTATTCAATCAGAGTATTTTTCTGAAAAGGAATCCTGCAGGATTTCATAGTTTTCTTAAATGACTGGTACAGCAGAGCGGCGCTTCCTGGATAGAAGCCTGGCCTTCCATCTGGCAATATATTCTTTAGAGAAAAGAAAAAAAAAAAACCACCCAAACCCCAAGAAACTAACTGTACAACTTCTGCAGGCCACTTGCTACACAGCACATCCCCCTGGTAAAATCTGATAGGCCTTTTTGAAAGTTACCCCTGGCATGAAACTGTTGCCTGTCTAGATCCCTCTGAACAACAGTCCTGCCTTTCAGCATAATAACTAGCTCTTCCAACTTAGTTTCATTTGTAAACTCGATGAAAGTGCACCCATTAACCTCCACCAGATGACTGCTATGGATGTTAACAGGGACAGGACCAGGTCAAATACTGGCAGTACTCTGCTTGGCCCTTCACCCAGACAGGATAGGGACAAATAGCCCACTGTGCTCTGAACCTGATCATTCCCACCAATTTGTCTATCCACTCAGATTGCAGCACACTAATCTGGATACAAATGGAGTTTGAGAGACAGTCACAAAAACTTTACTGAAGCCAAGGGAAGTGACATCCATTGCTCTCCCCTTGTCCACAAATCAAATTATTTTACCATAGAAGATAGGTTAGTGAGGCGTAATTTACTCTTGATAAACCCATGCTGACTGTTACCAATAATCTCTTCTTTAAGTGCCAAGAAAAGTTGCTCCAAGAGGACTCAACCTACGATTTCCCACGGGACAGAAGTTACACCGAGTTGTTTTGCTGCCTTCAGACACCAGCAACAAAAGCGCTTAAATTACACCTCGACTTGGAGCAGATTTAATATGATATAGTTGAATATGGCCTGTTTGGCTCTGAAATAAAAACTCACACAGGCTGAAGTGCAACCCTGACTTTGCTGTAATATTTCAGCTGAAAATAAGGGCTCAAGCTATTTGTGAACTACTGAAAGCCACTCCTAAAAGCAGTGACAGGATGTCTCTATTGCATGCTACAGTTATAGTAAACATTTTTGTCACCATTAAATGACACAGCTTTCATGCTTCTAATTACATGTCAATCAGCGTGACAAACACATATCATTTAGAATGTACTGTATACTAATACAACAATTTTGAATGGCAAAAAGCACATCTGTCATCCAAGACAATTAGGAAAAAATATTTCTCTTAATCTAACTACACATGCATATTTTGCATAAAAGTCACATGAAGATCAACTGTCATTCTACAATATCAATATTCACCAAAAGACAGCATCTTTCATCATCAACTGTTCAGTATAATGGAAATAGAACCCCTGGAATACAATACTTTAGCATGATAAATGACTCCCAGTTTGAAAATAAATGTCTCAGCTTCACCTAAACGTTTATTTCCTATGAGTGCCAAGGGAATGTCAAGACATTCATCTAGAAATGGAAGGATGTTATCCCATTGCAATGTTCTGTTCTGACATTCTCTCTTAAATCATCCAGAGCCTATTATCAACATTCCTGATTAGATTTCCAGAATTCATACACCAAAAGCTTAAAGATATGCTTCCATGGATATAAGATTGTAACTTCTAAATAGCACAAGGAATGTAAGAAAATACTGCAGACAAGGAAACAAAAATTTTCACTTTCTGCAGTGTTTTGCAAATGGAAATGCAAAGCTTGACCTTGCAAGATGGGCATTAAGTACACTGAAATGGATCCTAGAAGACAGTCACAAGATGGAGTCATTTAGAGAACATTACCTAGAAAATAAATGCTTTTCAATGCACAGCCTTCTCTGCTTACCCAGTGCCAAATGGCTTTTCTAACACAGCTATAAACTATTGATTTTTCATGCTAAGATTTCTAATACATTTATACATAAACTCACATTACCAATATTCATTCCAACATTGTTTAACAATACTTGACACACAAATAAGAGATCTAAAATAAATATTATAAAGAATTTTAAAAACATCCCCAGTGAACATATTATGCTTGCAGGTGTCTCTCTATCCATAAAGACAGACAAGGCTTAGTTCTCTTGTACTGCAGAAGTCAGATATGTCCCTAATATATCCTTATTTTACCCCATGTATTAATTAATGGTATATACTTTTCTAGCTGTTCTGGCAATATACAGGCCCTAAATTCATAGCATGAAATGCAAGCAGTTGTGCATATTTCAAGGAATAGGTAACATACTTTTAAAAGGAAAATTTCAAGCTTCTATACCTTTTGTTTTTCCATTTTGAGTCTGACCTGTAACTAGCTTTTAGAATTTCAAGCAGTAAAACTAAGACACAGAAGGACACAATAAATAAATATTACTCGGGACAATAGAATGCTTTAATCTTAAGTCATCTTTCAAATAATCTTAAAGAAATCAGGATATGTGGCAAAGGATTTCTAACAGATCATTAAAGACGATGTCAGCATCATGCTACATCTCCATGAGATGCAGCCACCTCTGGGATAAACGCAAACATCTATTTAACAGTATAAACTCTCCAAAGAAGTTGAAAGAACTTTCCAAAAATGCACTGACAAGGTAGGCATTCCAAGCTTAACTGGCTACCATCCACAACTCTATCTACCGTTACTCATCTTGCAAACTGCAGCACTGATTAAGCACAGCAGAAGTCTGAATTTGTATCATGTAACAGATTCTTCTGTCAGAAGAAACTAACAAAGGAATGAGGTCCTGTTGTGGTTTCATCAGGAAACATTTCTGAAAGCAGAAATGACTGAAACCCACTGATTACATATCACTGTCAGTATGTTCTGATTCATTTATACCCAATAAAGGCATGATAATATCAGTGAATGTATAGTTTTTCTCATGTAACATTGCCCCAGGACTTCAAATCAGAATGTGTCTATAAATACCTGCATCAGATAATTGTACAGAGTACACATAGAGGGAGGTATAGAAATACTAACACTGGAAATAGGGACTTTATGTCTCTCCATATCGTATAACCTTTACCCTAAAACCAAGCAAAGACCCCAAAGGTGGCATATGTAACCACACTCCCCTTCACAGCACTGGGAACCTGCTTGCACCCAACTCACACCATACCACCCACATTAAGAACTTATATAAAATTTCACTAGTAATTCAGTGAATGCAAATTGTTCCAAGGATGATGTGTATATGTTTCCTCCCAGTTTCAAAATACTGCATAGCAGTACTATGAATTATATGGGTAATTTTGTACTATAGCTCAAGGAGACTAGCCAGAATGTTTATGTAATTCTGTTCAGATCAATACAGCTTGAATAACAAATAAACCCAGAAAGACATACAGAGCCTTCAGGGAACTTTACTATTAAGGAACTGCTTTTTGCACCTCATTTAAACTTACAATAGACAAATCATTACATTTCTGTGATTCTTGTAATTGCCTCATGACATATTTTACATTTGTAAGAGCTCTCACAAGAACAAAATTAAGCATTGGTTATTCATTCTTTGGAAAATAACCTCAAGCGTTGGACTAAGGTATATAATTTGCTCATGCACATATTTTCTTTTTGATGAAGTATTTTCTGAAGTACTATAAGAGCATGTTAGCTTTCAAGTCCAACATTTGCTGTCTGTGAGATTAAAAATACAGCATTAAAATAATTAAAAGTTTATAGATAAATAATGTCTTTTACACTGTCCCCTGATATTAGCACTGTACTTCTAGCAGAGAAAAATACTAAAAGGGGTAAGTAACAAATACAATTATTAAAACTAATCATCCCAATCATTCAGTTATGTCCTCCATTAGGAATCCATAAAACATATGTACAAGAGAATTAAACGTAAAACTCCACTTTGTGTTAACCTTCCTTTTTTGACTTTTTTCTTACAGTAGCACCAGGGTTAATCTACAGACTAGGATTCAGAGAAAGCTACCCACTACCTAAATGAACAAAGCAATTTCTGCCACACATGTTGTGCTGTAATCCTCCACAACTCCAGAAACTACAATCACAATTACAGTTTACTGCACATTATAAAATGAAAACTGCCAGGAATTATGTTTAAGAACTTGGCAACTTGCTACATTTTGTTGCTTTTTCTTGATGAAGAGTCCCTTTTATATTCCTTCCCAGCTCCATTATGCAGTTGCTCTTCCAATCTAAATGTTTTCCTTTCACTTCCATTTATCAAGTTTTACCTCACACTTCACTTAGTCACTTCTGCAGTATAAAAAAATTGCTTCTGTTTTTACTGCTTCTGAATTGTTCCTCCCATTCTTCTCTCATTCAAATATTTTATCCATGCTGACACGCAGCTAGACACCCAAAGCAAAGCATCAGTCCTTTTATTGGCTATTATTCACTTTGTAAGCCAGATGCTGTGCTGTTTCCTCATACCAAGATTTCTTAGAGGAATCCCTTGGGCTTCATTTTTAATATGTATCCATCCAAGTACTGGTAGAACTTGCTAAATCTAATCGCTAACTGACAAAATGCAAAGCCTTTTCTCCTATTTTCCTTCATCAACTTTGTTGATTCCATGACGTAGGGAGAAGGAAGCCTGCTGTTTGGTGTTGGGGTTCTTTGCCAAGTCTTCCTCCTCCAGCATGTTTCTCACAAGACCTAAAACAGATGGGATTTTTCCAGGTACCAGCAGAATGAAACCAAGGTGATTTTTGTCAGGTTAATTCATGCTGACAAAAGTTTCTAAGGCACACTTGGTTGATTTTAATCAGAGAAAACTCATGCCACAGGCAAACTGAAACATTGCTTAGGGGTGTTTCCTTACCCCATACCCGAGTTCAGGGATATCTGGTCCCAAGGTAGAAAAGAAGGGGTGAGCCTGCAAAAGGGGATGGAGAGTGTCTGGGGATGCAGCACCTCTCACTCAAAAGACACTAACTGTCCTTTCCTCTACAGAAGCACATCAACATACCCAACTCTCCCATGTTACTGTTCCCGACACTTATCTCCTTCTATTTTCTTGGAAGAAAGACTCTCACTCCTCACCAGCAAGGCCGCAAAATTCATTTTTCTGAAATTCTGGGGGGATCCTGTGATGGCTCTGACTTCAGCCACACTTCATCTTGAAAAAAAACCTCCACGAGCTACTGCAGTACTGCTCATGTGAAGAATCTAATGGGAAACACTCTGAGGATACACTCAATTTACCATGTAAATTTTTCTGTTCAGCACCATGACTACAAAATCCCAAGTATCCAAAAAAACTGCCGGAACATAAACATACAAGCAGTTGTCAGACTATTCAGAACATGTAGCAGAGCACATCTTTTATATTTATCCTGCATAAATCTCAACATAGGTAGCAGGCCACCATATTTACATAAAAAATATCTCAGTAAAAACTGAAAACAAGTAAGGAGAATAAAGGACTGAAACAAATAACCAAAAGGAATGTCAAAATGCAGAGCAGCAACAGCTTGCTCTTCTGCAGTTATCAATTTTCATTACTGAAGTACTGTGATGAATATAAAATGTTAGATGTAGTCATGTAAAGTAAGAACCACCAAGAACCACAAACTATAGGCCTGGGAATGTAAGATGGTCAACTGCTGTAAGAAACGCTGCAGTCAGCAATAAAGTCTTAGACTGCAAACTTAAGTATTGCATTTGTCTACTTTCTTCATTTTAATAGATATTGAACACTGGTATTTACTCATGCTTATTACTGCCGGTGATTATGAGGAAAAAAAAGCAACACACGAAACACATTCAAGTGTTCAGACTGTGAAATACACTTGCCTGAACTTTGGATGACTGTTGATCACAGAATACTAAAGGTTATTGCTTTACACACACATATTTACCATCTTTGGATTTGGCTGGTGAAGGAAAACATAAACCAGGTCACAGTCTTAACAATGTGCTTGATCAAGTCCTTCATAAACAATTGCTGCATCCCATGAAGCCAATACATACATTTAATATAAGCACAAGAATCATCACCAAGCACTGCACTTCAGGGTGCCTTCTCATTTAATGCAAGGCAATTATTTCAACATTAATATTGTCACATATTATTTGTATCTCCACAGCATGAAAATTAAGGCTATGTGAAACTACAAAGATAATTACACAAAGGTGCAAATCCAAAAATTCCAGCATTCCTATCAGGCTGCTGGTTCAACATCCCAGTATGGAAACTCCATTCCCGTAGTTGCATCTATGCTTGCGTTGTTGCCTAAATCAAGGTACTAAATGGGTTGTAAATTACACTAAAAATTGTATGACCATTTTGCACAGTTCTCTCTCCTTCTCCAACTGAAAGTGAAAGCATTTAAAATCCACCACACATCTCTTCTCCTTAAAATATGTTCATCCATAACCTACGGCTGGCAAGATGAAGAAAATCTTGCTGAAAGTGCAAAGTTAGGACACACTTCCCTTTGAAGCAATTAAAAGCCTGAGGTGTAGCACTGCAGCCATTTTAAAAAGAGCTTTAGTAAATTAACTAAAAAACCCCCAAACAATAACAAAAAAAAAATCCAACACAAAACCCAAACAACAGAAAACCGACACACATTAATAAGGAAAACCCCACATTCCTCTCACTTTTATACTTTGATTCTCTTTGAACTTAACATATGATTACTGACTACTTCTTTCCTCTGAGAACAGCCTTCTCTTGTCTTTAAAATGACCATGTCATAATTATGTTCAATTAAAGCTCCCTGAAACCAATGGTATTTTTTCTCACACATTCTTAGCACTAAGATAATGGAGTGGAGTCTGATTTTCTCCTGCATTTTAATGGTGAAATAACCTAGTAAGAACACAGGGGGCAGTTTCTGCTCTGCTACTGGTGAGGATGAGCAGAGTCCCTGAGCACCGCAGCCAGCACACACAACCTCAGTGGGGCCCAGGTACCCCCACTGAAGGAAGACTAGAAGTTCTTACTCCCCAAACATACATGTGTCAAAAACCTTCGGTTTACTCTGAAAAGAGCTACCACCACTGTCGTAGTTTTAACATAACCAAGACAAAACCAGGAAAGATGATACTCTGTTAAATGTTCTTTTTTTCTACAAAAATTCTTACTCTTGCTATATAAATCTGTGGTTTTATACAGAGAGTAATTCTGCACAGCTGTAACATCTCACCGCAGCTCTATCTTTATTGCTATTTTAAATTAAGGTTGGTAACTTCTTACCTTTGCATTCACTACCTGCAATGAATAAATGAAGTTAGCTTGACTGCAAAGTGAAGAAAGGGCCTCCAAAATGCACATGTGGTGTTCTTCAGACGAAACGTAAAGCAGTACAGAAAAGCCGCTGTTTTCAGTGAATCCCTATAGAGCAGACAGTTCTAGCACATATGAAGCAACATACCTCAGCCTCTGATGGAGCTTAATTTACTTTTGCGCACTGCTACCCTGCTTTCACAGGAATGATTTACCCTACACTCCGAAATATTCTATTGAAGAAAAAAAAATACCTTTTGGATGCATAATAAGACATTGGAAAACACTGGAATACAGGTTACTATTTACAGATATTTCTTCCTCACAATTCCTTATGCAAAGACTACATCGATCTCCCCTTTTCACTTCTGCTACTGCCTTAATTTAGATATCAAATAGCTGAAAAAACAGAAGAGCTTATTAAAACTACATTAGCAATCTCTTAAAGTATTACTTAACACACCAGTGATCAAAGCTGTTAGGTGTTAGGAGTCCTAGGCAAGATGAAACCTTTCCTTCCAGAAAGGTTTGCTGACTTACTCTGTGATTCTGTGATTCACCTGTTCATACCCAAAAAGCTTATCACAACCAAAACCAACCAACCAACCAACAACAACAAAAAAAAAAAAAAGCCACCACCAAATGAACCTAAATAAAAAACCCACCAAAACCCTAAACTATCAGAGTTAAAGGTGAGTAAGACTTGTTCTTAAAAGGAACACAAAAACCTCCAGGCAGTAGTAACTAACTGCAGGCACCAGTAAATAACCCCAGGGTACACAATTCCAAATGCAAGAGCACTCAAGGAGAACTTGAAGGCTGGAGTTCCTTGCTGCCATCTACACTAAAATTCAGACAGTCCTATGTTTCAATTGTTATTTCCATGTGCTCTAGAAGATCCAGAATGCTCCAATTCTGAGATGGAATAAACAATCACTGCTACTCCAGCTCATTTAGCAAGGAATAATGTTAAGCTGAACACTAGCCCCAAACATTGCTTTTGAAGATTTTACCGTCTACGTAAATGTACTGAGAACAGTGGCAGCTACACAGTAAAGATCAGACCATATAAATACATCACATTTGTTTAGGAATTTTCACAAACCTAAGCTTAAAGGCTATCTCCCTTCTTCTAAGCTCTGCAGAGGAAAAAAAAACACTGGTACTATGCAATACTATCTGAAACAGGAGTCTGCAATATCTAGGTAAAGATTACTCCTGCCTTTCCCTGCAGCTCAAAAGAAACATATGTCATTATTTTAATGACAAATTCAACAAAAAAACCCATACCTTTTAATAGTAAAAGAGGCAGGAGAAAAAGCATGCTTCAAAGATGTTTCCAGAAGAGATAGTAGAGCTTTTACAAGGTCACTTCAAAAGGTCCAGCTAATGTTTCAGAGCATTAGCTACATTTACTTGGATTAACTCTTACAACTTGATAAAGTAAGAGTTTTCTTTTTGATGCCTTTCCAACACGATGTTGGTAAAAACATTATTATAAAGAAAAAGGCTGAAATCTTCAAAGTGTCCTGGGTTTAGCAGTAGCAGTCAATTTTTTCTCCTTTTTAGTAGCTGATGTAGTTCTGTGTTTTGACTTTCAGCTGGGAAATATAGCTGATAACACTGATGTTTTTAGTTGTCAATAAGTAATGATTATTCTGACCAAGGACTTTCTGAGTTTCATGCTCTGCCAGGGAGGAGGGGAGCCCGGGAGGAAGCAGAGACAGGACACCTGACCCAAGCTAGCCAAAGAAGCATTCCATACCACAACACGTCATACCCAGGGAGGTAATGGAGAGTTACCTGGAAGGGCACACACTTCCCGGTCGGGCTCGTTTTTGGTGGGTGGTATCATGCCCTCTTCCCTTGTTATTTCCTTTATCATTATTATTACTGGTGGTAGCAGCAGTGATCTGTGTTATACCTTAGTTACTAAACTGTTCTTATCTCAACCCGTGGGAGTTACATTCCTTCGATTCACCTCCCCATCCCTCTGGCAGCATGGGGTGGGGGTGGGGGTGGGGAAATAGAAACTAGGTTTAAGCCACAACACAAAGCTATATAAGGAGCTGGACTGAATATTTTAAAAGCTGCCTTCCCTCACGGTCAAAATCTTTCAGGAAATCAACAGGAGTTGTGACGCATTAACACACCTCTGGCTATCTTTCTACTCATTCAAATTAAAATGACTGGAATTTCATTTAAACCCATACAACTCTGTGCTTTTCAGCCTAAGGTATAACTATGATGGCATTTATTTTTTTTCTGACATGAAGTTGCTTGCTTTTGCTGTGGTCAGTTTACAAATTGTGCCAAGAAACATAACCTAACATGGCATAAGAACTTCAACTCGTCACTACTCCTATTAGTATTAAGCTATTTGAGCTTTTTCATTATTAAGTGCAATACACATTTCATATTATGAGTTATATTTAAAAGTTTCAGGAAATGAGAGCAGGTATTTTATTTTTTATTACACTAACATGCATTTTAATTCTGCCTCTTGGAGCACAATTCAAACAAGTCTACTAGAAGATACAATTAGTAAAACAGTAACAGGGACAAAGTGGTATGTTACATACAAAAATATTAACCATATTTTGACTGCCTATTTGGGCAGCTCAAGGGCCTTCACAAAGAAGCCTTCACAAAGGGCCTTCACAAAGAGATCCCTCTGAGGGGAAAGTACAGGGTGAAGATGCTTGGAAATGAATCTCTTAAGAGTTGTAAGAAGATGATTCAAGGAACAGGAGATGCCGTTTGAATGCACTACAGTCAGAAGCATATGTAAACTTTGGATTTGTTATCTGTTACTTCTGCTTGGTATGTACCCTTGCCTCAACTACAGTTCATTTTGAAAAAGCTGGGTTTAAAGCAATTTGTCAGTTTGTCATAGGCTCCACAGACAGCTTTGAGACTGATGCAGTGATTTCCTGTGTTGTTACCTGGGAAACAGTGATGCAGCTTGGAAATTATGACTTATTCTTGTGGTTCTTCTTAGAAGAGAAGTAGTATAGCCAAAACTGAAGAAAACTTAAAAGCTTTTAAATCCACTATTCTTAAAACACGCTGCCATTTGTCAACAAGAGGGACATATGATCATAAACAGTGTTCTGAAATCCAAGTACCCTTATTATATTAAAAGGTGTTTATACCTAAAAAGGAGAGGAAAAGAGTTGGTTTTATGCTACCCTTTCTCATTCCATCTCCTTGCTACTCTATTCAAGATCCTACGTTTTGTTTTCTACTTCAGGCTATTTCACATGGTATGTTTCAATTACACTCACTGGGATGTGGGACTTGCTATAAACCAGTGAATAGCTTATCCTAAAAATCTTTTCACCATGGAAGATTATTAAGCTGGTACTAGTTAATGCCAGTCAAAAGCTGCTTTGCAAAAACTCCAGCTTCTCCAGTGGTACCATTAGTCAAGGCTGTGATTGCATAAAATCAAAAGGCAATTCAGTGAATATTAATTCATGGTGTACTTGAAGACATTCTAGCAGCCTAAAAACCTGCCAGCATACTAATACCTCTTAAATGACCTCACTGATGGAATTACTACAACATTTTCTGTTACTGTTTGCTTTCAACTAGTGTCCTCTTAGAAGTACATCAGCTGGAACAAAATTACAGTATCTATCTCAATAATAAAAAAAAAAAACAACAAAAGAAAAAAAAATCCTTCACTCTACATCAAAATAAGAAGGAACACAGTGGTGTTCACTACTCAGAATGGTGTCAATGTTTTCCTTTCCCTCTGTAATTTTCATTTCACCATTGTATTGTGCCTTTCTATTTTCTGCTTGATTTTTTCTCCTATCCATTTTCTGTTTTATCTTTCTGTTACATCAATAATTTTCAATCTTTCATCCCAGAAGCACAATTTCTTTGCCTTTCTCTATTCTTTTCTGGCAGATCTAGTATTAGAAATCGTAAGAAAACAGGAAGGAGTGTAATGACAACAGTAGGCAGATGATTCATCATGAAGATTATAGGCTGACAGGGCAAGTCAAAACCTGTAAAAAAAATGCATGACATAATCTCCATGTTAATGTTTTAGTGAGCTCCAAATGTTACATTAATACTGTCAGTTATTGCCTGTCATAATTTTTCTAATTTGGTGATAAAGGTAATAGTAAATAGGTTGACAGTATCCTTAAAGTTTACAAAACACAAAACCAGGATTCACACAGAAAATACCCTGAGCTGTTTGAGACATCAGGGTCAAAATGACAAAAATCACTGCAGCAAACTTCACTAAAACCCAGAGTCCTACAGCTGGCATCATGGCAACAGGGCAAGCAAAGATCTACTGGCCCTCCAATGCATGCTTGAGGGAAAGGAAGGGGGGTAGACTGGGATGAGATAACGGGGTCAGTTATTTCTCCCATTTATCAGCTATTTAGAGTCCTAAAACTCTTAATCAGTGGAAGCAATCTTTACTATCCTTGAAGACTGCACGTTCTCCATACTTAGAGCTACAATTTCTACAAACAGTGGGTTTTTTATACAGTCACTGCCTATGAAAAAGCAGTTGATTCATGCATGAATGACAGAAATCACTTCATAGCAGTCAAGTGCCAGCCAGTAACAGGTTATGACTTTCGTCCTGAAGGCCTATATAGCCTAAGTCTCCCAAAAATACAGCTGCTCCTTTTAAGTCTTTTAGGCTCCAGTTTTCTTGTTATCGTTTATTTAACTCTATCCTCTGTATTTAATGCAAAATAGGGCAGGAAAACCATATAGCTTAGGTTTAAGTGTAAAGCCTCTTACTCTCGTAAACCATACAGAGAAAAGCTAGCGGCAGTCTTTCTGACATACTTTCCTCAGAGGGAAGAACTCATTTAATGCTTCCAATGGAGCTGAACCAGCCAGTATCTCCCTACCTCCATCAGTGGACTTGAAGTAGGAAACAGGAAAAGTTTATCCCTGAATATCACATTGTAGGTGTTTGTTTGGCATTCATCCCTTGATTTTCTGGTAATTCTTAATAAAGGATTATGTATACAATGAAGCTAAATGAACACTGAATGTGTAAGCAGCTGGAAAGGTTTTTTCTCAGTAGCTTTATTTCGTAAACGCAATTAAGTCTCCACAAGAAGAAGGAACAGGGCATCCAGGCAGAGTTATGGCTGCCTACATGAAAGATGCCATGTTCTGCTGCTTCATTTCTCTGAAGCACAAGCTACCAGTCCGACCAAAGAAGTTAGATTATGTAGAAGAATATTTTACAGGCTCAAAAGCATCAGGTTAGTAGGTCTAGCTCACCTCTCTAACATCAGACTACTACCAGCTTTACCCACTGCGAGATTTATCAGACTCCTAGGAAAAGAACAGAGGAAGTGTACATCTTCATCTTCTGCACAGTAGAACAATATTTTGCTAAGGTCACCTAGAAATCTCTCACCTAAACAACAAGCTGCCCGTGCAGAAGCCCTGAAGTTCTTAGCACTCCAGTTTCTTTCCATAGCACACAAGTCAGATGCCTTCCAGAGAATAGCAGTGTATAATTTCGTACCATCATCCTCAACATAGGTCCATGAATGTGATGTAACTGATATAACAGAACTTCAAACTTGACACCATGAAAACCAGACTAGCCCTGGACCATCTATAAGAAGGGCCAGACCTAAAAAGCAGGCAACCAAACAGAGTAGAGGCCACTGATAGCTATGTTCAAGTTCAGCCTTCGGTTTGCAGAGTGAAGTAGCTTGAGCCATTTGTGGCATTATTGCCACAGGGATAAAAATGAGTATAACGTAGCCCTTTCTCTTATTGCACAGTTGGTTCACTCCACTCTAGACTTAGACTGCATCCCAAGGTCTTAACAGTTCTGTAACAGGACTAGGCTCCAGCTTCAATCTCTACATCATGGCATAAATGGACTCCTGAGCTAATGAGTATGGTGCATGTATGGATCCTATGCAGTATTTTCTCAGAAAGAAATGAACTGGTAGTTAATGGTGCTCTGAAAACGGTACAGATGGGGTAGTTATATGATAAGCAATTTAATTTTCAGCTACTTCAAAAATAATTAACATAAAATTGAACATCATATAACCCAGAAACATAAGTGATGCAACTTATTCCTGGGACTGTAAAAGGTCTCTGCTCAATAAAGAAGGGCTGATATGACTCATTTTTCTAAAGCACAGTACTTCCATGTTTTTTGCTACTTTAATTTTAAGTACTGTTATTTCACCATTCAGTGCTCACTACCCAGCTTAATGTTAAGTCATAAAGTTCAGGAATATGGCAGAACCCCTCAATCTTCTCACTTGTATATTTATGAATTTCAGAACTTAATGAGTTAAATACCTACATTCGTTTAATAATCTCATAGAAGGGAATTTTATGTTTTCTTGTTCCAAATTAAACTCCACTGAACTCACCTGCTGCCGCATCAGAGAGGCTTCCTGAGTCCACCAAAGCAGCTGACAGTCCTTGTAAATAATAGCTGTTCCTAATAAGACCACATCAAGATTTCCATTCTACTCAAGTTAAAAGAATGAAACAATTTTAATGATAAAAGTTAATATTTAAATGAAAACTCTAATGCCACCATTTTCTCTACCAGTGGTTATACTCTCACTTAGCTTTCTTCTGTTCTTACAGCCTGTCTGACATATTTAGGAGGATCCTGACATTCAAGAGATGTGATATTAAACTGCGTGCCTTAGCAGAAATGAAGAAAGTAGTAAAAAATTCACTTGGAAACATAAAAAATAGATTACAAGGAATTAGCTCCCAATAGCTGTTATGATACTGCATTCTAATTACAAAATAAATTATAAATAGAATATATAACAATCACAATCTCTACCATTTGTGCTCTTTGAAAAGATCTTTTTAACTGTGTATTCATTGACTAAACACTAAATCAAACACTGGGGGCTCTGCATAGGATCAAAGATTTAATTGTGGTAACACTACGAAATACATCCAAACGGAAATGTGTTAATTAATGTATCCACTCTCTGCAAAAAGGTCATTAAGAGAAACAAAACCCTGAGAGATTAGATGCAACTGCTGCAACACTTGGCAAGGCTAACCACCATTTTGCTATGACCCCCAGCATTCATTCAGAAACCCCATTATTCAATTGTTAAGCAGTGATGATAGGAACACAAATTCAAAGACCATCCTTACTCTCAGGAGTTTACAATTTAGAAGGCAAACTAAGCCTTATTTATTGAAATGAAAAAAAAAAAAAATCTATAAAAAGCAATTACTACCATTTTTAAATACTAAGGACTCTCTACATTCCTCACATGCTATGAATCTTACAGCACTTAATGACTTTGAAGCCCTTATCATTAGGGAACTAGTAGTCATCAGAATCTCATTACTCAACCCGTCAGCATCCTGATTGCTATCATCCAGCAATTTACTAAATCAGATAAGAACATTCAGTGAACCACTATCATCAAAGTGGGAGCCCTCATGGGAACCTACCTGTGCTATTTACTATATACAGAAGAAATGTTGCTCATTTCCCCCTTCCCGTATAAAATAATGCAAAAGCTTCTGAGCCAGGGATTTACAATTCATTATAATTTATAAGCAACTGGGTTGGCCTGCAGCAGCCAGAAAGATGAGACAGTTGTGTAACCAATCACAAGAAAAATCAAATCAACTCCCCAACTAGTATCAATTAAGTTCAGGAAGTGCTCAGTAAGAAATTACTTGAGATACTTACAATTAAAGGTAACTAGAGATCTGAATAAAGCACTCCTATAGAAGTTATGCTAACAAAGCTTTAGGGCCATGATACTTCACTACAGCTGGTGAAGAAGTCAAAAAAATAGCCACAATATCCTGAATGGATTCTGAAACTAATCTGATCCTGGTCTGGGTCTGAAAGTTTCTGCCCCAGGGAGTGGTTTACGGGTCTTTCTCACTACACTGAGGGAGGAGTATTAAGCTTTGCTTTTAAATCTTTGCTTTTAAAATGTTTTCTACCACACTGCATTAGATCTTTAATTGCTCAGTAATTGTTTTCCTCCCAGCAACAGCCAGATAGAACTTATTCAACAGTCTCTAAGTGTAACACTCTTCTTCTGCCAGGATCACCACTTACAAATGCTTTGCATCTTAGGACAATAACTAACTACAGGAAACACCCAATATAATTCAGACAGTTATTCTAATCAGACAGTTATTCTAATCAAATGCAGTTCTGCAAATGCCATTCTGTGAAGTCCATTTAAGAATTTCAGAAACAGCCAGGTACTAATTGCCATCTTAAGGAAAACATTCTTGTTACAAAGCCTATAGTCTAGGTGCTTGCAACTCTCCATCTTAGAATATGAAATCCAGCTACTCTGGAGTCTGGCAGGATCTGTTTGAACCTGTTGTTCACCAAGTCTCAAGACATGCACAGAAGTAGTCAGCCTTTTCTTTCTGCAGCAAGGAGCTTTCAAAACCAGGCAGAAACATAGCTTGTGCCTTGATCAAAATCACAGCCTTCAACAATTACGAGTTTTCAAAGAAGCTGGTTGACATGCAAACTGACACCGCGAGAAAGATCAAAATTATCACATCCTAGAAATGTGGCTGGACATTTCTTGCCACTTTCTCTGCTGACTGGCTTGTTTACTGAAAAATTCAACTTCTCAGATGAGAAGTCCTAAACATGATCCATCTTGTCAACATGATGGACACACTGAAGACCAGGGCAATACATACCTATGTTGCAGCCATAGCCCAGATTAAGACAAGAATGAACTGCAATTCAGGTATACATATAAATGCCCTAATGTCAGCCTGAGTCTCTGCTGTATGCAGGAATTCTTGCATTTACATGGAGCGTCATTTTTAATAGCATAAAAAGAAAGAAAACCCGAGCAATTATGTTTTCTGTGCTTTTGTGCAGAATAAATGTCTATCGTGAACTGCCTTGTCAACCTGAAGTGCTTAGAGTGTCACCTGTAAAGAAGTGTTATTTTCCCACTGAGAGAAAGCACTCACATCCTAAATATGTGAGATCCAGTGTAGCAGTAGCAAGCACAACACTTTCCAAATAGGATACCAAGGTGTTCTCACAACTGAAAGGCCTAAAAATAAAGATTTTTAAGATTCTGACGCTTAAAAAAATCAGTCTAGTGAAGATGATGCACTTGGTTACACAGGGCACTAAGAGCACAACACACCACAGCTTTGCACTACCAGAAGTCTCTCTCTGAATACTGATAAATTCAAGGGCTTTCTCTTCTTTGAGGACCTCGATAGATTTAGCTTACTGTGGATGAGAATGACCCAAAGTTCCCAGAGAAAACTGTTCAGTCAACAGACACGACCTCTGGGTTATACCTGAGTTTTCCTCTTGCAGACAGAGCAAAGGGAACACAACAGTTATTATATCAGGGAACTAATTGTGAGATGCTTGTAAGTACAAGATTTACTTTTTGAAAACCTAGAAAACACAATGCTCAAGGTTTATACTCTGTTACCAAATATTATGCTGATTAAGAAAAAAGTCAGACATGGCTTTTGTCCCTATTTACATTTCTATTCAATTAAAACATTCCAGGCAATCTGCCTTCAAAACATACGCTCTTCAGCTTGACAGATAAACAGCTCACCTTGCAGAATGACACAACAGGACAAACACAGCAAACAAAACAAATTACAGTTACATCAGGACTAAATTATACAGTTATAGGAAATGATGCCCTCAAAATCCCAGCAAAGAAAAACTGTGCAGATGGAGACATACATGACATCTTATGAATAGGTATTTTATAAAGTAAATGATATAAAAATGTACTTTTAACTCATTTGAAAATTTCTTAAAACAGAAGAATAGTATCTATCTTGAGGATAATCAATCAGATACTGAAATACCCAAACAGCCGTAACTTAATGCTTTACATCTTCTGCTATGTGGTGTCTGGCAAACTGCATACAAAACTGTGAGAATGCTGAAAAAGTACTGAAAGGTTTTTTTCATTTCATGTGACGTTCTGACAATGGTTTTCCATGGAAATGAGCTTGTTAACACAGTGAGACTTCAAACCGCTATTTCACTTCTTCCCATGGAAATTGTTCAAAACCTCAATTGCTCAGCACCACACAGAAGACATCCTGCCATACACTTTTAACCCTTTAATATGATGAATTTCAAATCCTTCATAAAAATCATCTGAAGAAGGCTAGAAGGTGCATTAAGAGGTTATTTACTCCAGCTGTAAATCTAAGTAAATGTATTTCTAACAGGAACCTTTTTCAACATCTACTTTAAAACTTCCAATATTAGAAATGCCACAATTTCCTAATCCATTTGTCTAACTGTTAACCATCTTTAGTACATCAGAGGATTTTATATAATAAAAGTAGTGATAGATCAGAAGTTCCCTTGCTGTAATTTCAAAATACTACTCTTTTCCTTAGGCCTGGTAAGCTAAGCAGTATATGCCTTCCTTTCTGTTATCAACCCCTCAATGTATACAAAAACTCCTTTGTTCCATCAGTCCTCTCTTGAAAAGATGAAATAACCCACATTCTATCTAACATCAAATTTCTTGGGATCACTTCCAATGCTTCCAGGTCTCTAGATTCTTCATTTAAACAGGACCTTTATGATGAAACGTAAAACCACTTTTTTATACAATGACAGTAAGAAAGGTCATATTAAATATCTCAAAATTCCATTCAAACATGACAGAAACTCTACACAAGAATAATTCCATTGCAATTTATAAGCAGACAAGCATTGGTTATAAGTACAGAATCACCTAGCTTGGAAAAGACCTTTGAGATCAAGTCCAACCATCAATCCAGCGCTGCCAAGCCCACCACTAAACCATGTCCCTAGCTCTGCATTTACATTTACAGCTTGCTCCTTGGTGCATCAAAATAAAAACCAACCCAATACCTAGTAACCATAACTAAAATACTGTCAAAGAAACCCAGAAACAACCCCAACTGCATAAAATCTTCTTATTTCCAAGCTGCAGCTTCTGCACTGCTTTTATGTTCAGTTTTTATGGTTTAGCCTGTATTGGTTTTGTTTTGATGTCATATGCAGTTGGCATTATTACAGTTACTCATTGAGCATGCTCATTCTTTTCTAACTGTATTTACCGTACTAAGAAACACACTAAGAACAGCCACAATTCAATCAGAGGAAAGGCCCTTCTGACACAGTCTCTTCCTCTACTTGTAACCTGCAGCACATGCTTGGAGAGCAGCAAATAAGAACAAGGAATGACCAGAAAAGGTAAAAATAACTTTAGTAGATGTTCCAGTATACTGCAATCTGCTACATAGAGGTTTCCTAGGTCAAATGTATTAACACTGACAAGAATTTAGACTGCAGCAAGCTGTATTTTCTTCCTGTTTTATATTACTTCCTATAAAATCTTTACATCTTATTGGCTTTTTTTTATCACTGTTTTGGACTGTACTGACACTGCTGTGGAACTCTCCAATAGATAGGGTCCAAATCTATCTTCAGGTTTCTGACTGGAATCAGTGCCTCAGCTCAGACCTGATCACTTATGAGAAATACTAGCATTTTTTAACTACCTCTGTTACTGTGACAGAGAGCAGCCAGAACATTCAGAAGGAAGAAATGAACATTTTTGATACTGACACATAGTAAGATATACTATGAAGGAATACTGGCTATATGCATGTCCAAAAGCCCTTCTATTTTGCCACTTCCACTGATGCAAGCTGTAAGATTTCTGTTGCTTTAAATAGGGGTCGGGGAGGGAAGCAAGTGAAGGGTATCTTTTTATAACGCCATAACACTCTCTCTAGAGCAAAACTGTTGATTTGCATCACTCATATAAGAACTCCATCTTCATGATACCTGTGTGACCAGACACCATTCTAGGAAACCATGCAGGATATATGACTAAAACCCTTCTTAAAAGAAGCTTCTATGAAAGGGGACTGTATTTTGCGGGGTTGTTGCATGGCATGATATGTAGCAGTAACTGCTGGAAAGTCGGGGAATGCTGTAGGCTGGATTCTTGCACTTTGGATTAAAAATTAAAAACTGATGGAGCTAATGCGAGTCTATTATATCTAATTTGAAACTCCTTTGGTTTTGTTATTTGCACAGCAACTATAAGTCTCTGTGCTGGCTTCTGTGAGTGGCAATTGCCTTCTAAGTGTAAAATTTTCATACATATGGATATAGCTTCTGATTAGATATAATTTGGGGATCTCAAGAGCAAGTAGCATAAACCTATTTAAGTCTTTAATTCCCACTAAGAACCACATGGTGGCTTGATATGTTGCTGGCTTCAGTGGGATCTGAGTCCCAGGGCAATCAGGCAAACCATAAATCTCACCTTCAGGTTATGTTCTATACACTCCTGCCAATGAGATTTCTGGTAAGTAAAGAAGATTGATGGAATCAATGCTTGATTGGATATATTAGTTTGTCTTTAAAAGATACACAACTTCCTTGTTTACAGGTAGGACAGTCAGACCTAATTTGTTTTCTTTGGAAATGTTGCTATTTCAGACTAGTGCTGGGGAAGAGACTCAAGGCTATGTAGAACGTTAGCCATTTCCAGTGAACATCTTATATTTCTGTGAACAATTCATCAGACTTAATTTTTTTGTGTGTGTGAAAATGCAATCATCAATGATAAAAACCCCCTGCAGCGGCAGCAATCCTCTTGCCTAGTTTTGAATCCATTACTTCCCCACTCCCACAAATTCATTTGCGAGACAAATTTAACAGAGGAATTTTATGCACTGCTGTTTGCCCAGCACTCAAGTAGCTGAGCAATTCCTAATTTTCAGTTGTTAAAAAAATGTTTATTTTGCAAGAACCATAAAAAAACATAAAGGAAATGGATATTATTTTCAAAAAAATGTATCACTTTTACAGATTAGTGTAATTGATTATTTTCTTACTTTACCCATTTGTGACCAGCTATGTAATCCTTTGCAATCAGGGTTTCACTGACTGAACTACAACCCTAAAACTTAGTTAATCCAAATAGTTCAGACATTTACACAACAAAACAATTACAAGAGCAATCCCTCTCTTTAATAGGAAAGGGAAAAACTATTCTAATATCAGTGTAGAAAAGTGCCTTGACTAAAACTATTTTTATTAGGTATGATGTAAATTCATCAATAGCAGGTCAAAAATGGCACTAACAAAAAAATTATTTTTGCTTTACTAAAGCATGTCCAAAATGTATTAATATTACAGCTACAACTTCTTAAGAGGATGCACAAGTAAACAACTTTATTTCATACCAGGAGAGTCTTAATACTCCAAGTACTGACAAAATGGATATCTATTGCTTATTACTTTTTCATATATCCCATCCATATGCTCTATGAACAAATACTCAATGATATCGATTACCTAATGGAAGCATTTATGTCAATGTTCAGAAATATCCTAAGGAATTGAGGACCTCAACTATACTTCATTTCATGAGGATGAATGGGTTTATTTGTAAATCTTTCTGCACTGCTTTGCATATTGAATAAGTAAAGCTAAAATTATGAACCAATACAGTCGCTAAAATTTGCTGTATCAAATTTATAACAAGAATAAATAGACACATTTAAACACTAGTAATTTCTGCAAATGTTTTAAGCAAATAGATATATGAAGGACCAACTCTGAGAGCACTTACAGAATCAAGCTTGAATCAGAGGAACTCATTTAATTCTCCATATGACTGAAAAGGTCAAGAAAAGATTATATAAAGGTACACTTTGTAAAAATAAGAACATCCTAAAGCACAGACATGCATATAACCAGTACTAACTATATTTAATGATTCTTTTCAGTACGTTTCCAGAAGTAAGTAACTCCAACCTTGTCAAAGTCCTGAAAGGTCTCCAAGTAGGGAATTGCAAAGCTCCACGTATAAAAATGGAGAAAAAGAAATCTTAGCCTTTGACATTTTTCAATTACAGTAAACTGACTCCTTTCTGTTGCGAACATTTATTTATATACCTATGTCAATATAAAAACAGAGAGATCAGCCTTCAACAGAGGTGAGGGATGACGTTTCTGTAATTTCAACTTAGATACAAATAGAAAAAAATGCTAGAGCAAAACTCTGGATGTTTAAAGCTTCTAATCTGCTTTAAGGCTTTCATTATTCATTTATTTCTAGCAACACTGAATATCTTAAGGATATTCACATCCCACTTATTATTTAAACTAAGAATGCTTAACCATACTGAACTATGATGCTTTTCACGCTTTACTCTGCTGCTATTTTCATATTTTGGTAGCTTGATAAATATTACAATGTACTTTTAAGAAAAATAATTAAACTGATTTTTCCCTTCTCTGGAAGTAATTTTGTTTATAAGCTTGCTCCCCCAAATCTTAGACATAAATCACAGAATCACAGAATATTTAGTGTCGGAAAGGACCTTAAGACCATGTAGTTCCAACATGTGTGCCATGGACAGTGACACTTCACAGTAGATCAGGTCTCCCAAGGCTCTGTCCAACCTGGCCTTGAACACTGCCAGGGAGAGAGCATTCACCACTTCTTTGGGCAGCCTGCTCCAGCGCCTCACCATCCTCACAGTAAAGAACATCCTTGTATCTAACTGGAATGGAAGCATCCCATCTATGAAAAACACTGGGGTAAAATTAAATATTTAGACACCTCAGTAGAGTGAATTAGACATGAACTGTCAGCTAATACAAGGAAATATCTATGAAAAAATACATTTGATAGTAGATATTTTCTCCTAACACTAAAAAGGTTGGAAACACAAAATTCTTAGAATATTGCCAATTGAAAGCCATGCATAATTCAGCACTCAGATTGAATTTTAATATGTCTATAATGCTTGGGGAAACAGTTTACGCTTGTGAAAACTATGGGAGATAATAGTACAAACCAAAGTACTGCTTTCATATTCAGTCAGAAATGACACAATAGCCAACAAAAATCAATTCTTTGAATCAGTGATAGGAATAGAGAACACCCTGAACATTAGATTCACATCCAAGTTTACACGACTGTTCAAGGAAATTTAAAACAAAAACAACAAAAGATCCAAAACAAACAAACAAACAAAAACAAACTCAGAAAGATATGAGGAACAGCTTTTCATCATAAAAAGGAAGAGTTGACCCCTTTAAACAGAGGAAGAGCTGAAAAGAGCAGCCACCCATCAGCAAATGTCATGCATTTTCCTGTTATAATCTTCCAGTGAAATACCTTAGGACTAGATCCCTCTCTGCCACCTGGTGATGACTGCCTTTTAGAGCCCCTCCGTTTTCACAGATCACTGATAAAAATCACTAGTATAATACTGGTTTTCTTTCATATTCAAGGGCAAAGGGGATTCTCCATCTGGAAGATATACTCCCAAACCCACTGCCTTTAGGATTAGTAGAAGGACCAACAGCAACAACTGAAAAGCAATCAAATAAAAGTCAGTTTAGCAATCAGAATGAAAGTTCTTGGTGTCTGTACCACGAAGAATCCAGCAAAAAGAATCAAGACTGGCATTTCATTAGCACTGTGAAATCACATTTCTTTACAGGTATAAAGATGCTCTCCTTAAATCTACAGTTACTTTTGCTGATTCTATAACTCCAGCCAAACCACCACAGAGCCATCTTAAGAGACATATCAAGGACTATTCAATTCACAAGTAACCCCACACAATAAATTCCCGCTTAGTTTTACTCAATAGCTCTACGAGAAGCTTATCCCCTGCATGAGCACATCTGCACGGCAACACAATGCTAGTACAAAAAACTAGCCTTGCTAGTACAAGACACATTTCTCAGACATAGAGGATATGTCTTTAGCAGTAGGGAAGGGTATCTGTCCTTGCCTTTTTGGTTCCTGGCCTAAGTATTCTGGGAGATCTCTGATGTCAAGGCTAACTATTTCTATGTACTGTGTCTTTGGGAAGATCTGTGTGCTGGGTCACCATCTCACCCAGAGTAGTCTGCAGATGAACATGCCAAAGTAAACTCTGCTACTACACAGAATTAACAGAGGCCAAGATTTCCACATCATGTAGTGGCCACTCATCCTGATGTAAGCTCCAGCCCAAGCTTTCCTGGATATTACTGCTGATTTCAGCAGATGGTTCCAAATTCAGAAGAATTAGTCATGGTGTTAACAGAGAAGAAAATAAACACAGAGTTGGCCAAGAACATATTTATTTCTTTTACTGCTACTTTTGCTCATTCTCAGGCATACTGGAGGTACTATTTTCATATCAGTGACAAAGAAAAGCTGTTTGGCTGCAGCAGTTGATTCATTTTGCTGTATATGTAATTGGATTTTACTTGATATTCAATTTTTCAGTTCTTCCCAGTGCTAGAAATTAGGAAGATAATGTCAGCCCTGTATTTGCTGTCAGGTTATGCATTAGCTTTTTTTCCCCAGCCTCCCCTGTAGAAACGGTACATTTCTAAGGAAGTGCTGTCTGCATTTCCTAGAAGAAATTACAATTAGATTCAGGGCAGTGGGTTTAAAGAGCTCTTTAATATTTAATTTTGTCTGGACAATTTTAAAGCAATTATACTTCAGATATCTGCAGATCTAACAGTCATTTATTTGTTGCAATAACATGGGCACAGTCACGCAACAGAAAGTGCAGTGTTAGTCCAGCAAACTGGGGAGGCAGGGAGGTAGTTGGGATTACTGGCTCAGGCTACATTTTTAGTTGCTTTTATTTCTCAGGAGCAGTTTGGATAGTCAGTTTTTCCTGAGCCGTATCACTTTACGTCACACGATTTAGAAAGACCAAAAGTGCACGCTGACATATTCATTACTATGTTTTACTTATTAGTGTTCTAAAATACAGAAGCTGCTTTACTTGGCAGTGAAGTAATTACCTCACCTTGGAAGCCAACAGACACCTCATTTAAATGGGCCACAGAAGTGAGCATTTGCAGTAGTCCACTCTTTCAAACTATCAGATTCAGTAACAAAACACATTTCCTACCCTTATCTCTGAAAGAAAGAATTCACTGAAGTCACAATGTGTGCCTTATTCTTCTTGTCAATTATGTCACAAAAAATGTGACACCATTAAATAAACTAATTTTCTGATAATAAGGAATTCCTGCAAGGGGGCTTTTGAAACAAAGGTTTTTTCCTTATTTTAATGGAGAATAAACTAGAAAGAATTATTGGGCCATACACATTTTGTCTTGAATTTTCTTCACTAGCACACTGCTACCTCATGACAGACAAAAACCTGACTTGCTATAGTTACAAACTGATCTTGCCCATTTTCTTGATAAATTCCAGTTAATCTAATAAATGCAGAAAGGACTTCAATATTCAAAAGAGAATGTGAAGAATTAATAGAAAGCCTGTTTCCATTTTATCTGAACAAGTGTCAGTCTATGTTCATAAAAAGCATTCTATTCTTCTCTTCTGAAAAACATCTCCAAAGCAAGCAGCAGAAAGCATTCCTATGTGAGTAACTGCCTATAGCTGCAACACTGATATGAGTAATCCTCTTTAGATGTATGTCAGTGCAAGTCAAAGGGTCCCACTTGTACTGGCACAAAGTTCTGATGTTACTGAAAAAGTCAGTATTTCATCAGAAATCCTGTAATTATTACTGCATTGTGTGGCAAGAAAAAATAAGACAGAAAAACAGACCATACACACACACATATATTTGTGGTATAATAGAAAAAGCAACCCCATTTAATTTTTAAAGCCCATTAAATTAAATTTCCATCACCTATAATGAAGATTATTATAGCTAGAAACAAACAAGCATTTCCAAGCACGAGAAATAGGAACTGGAAAAGATAACATATAGCGCAAGGCTCTGGATATTTCAGAAGCTTGCTCACCTGTAAAACTTTTAACTCTAATTGAAAAAGCTTATGTGCCAAGAAAGCAGGACAAGGGAATTTAGGATCATCTTTCTGAGACACCATTTAATAGCACTCAAGTCAGAATTGCTGTATTGACTAAAAGTTGTTCTTTAAGTAAAGACCATATACTAAGAACTCTGTGAGGAAACCCAGTAATGGCAACATTGAATGTAGCTTCATTTCTCTCTTAATCTTAAATTCTAAGAGAAAACAGGTTGGAAAGAAGAAATTTAAGAAGCAGTATTAAGAGCCACAGGCAGCAATGTTGTCTTCCATCCCCAAAGCACCCCACTCAGAATTGCCATTCTGTAGTAGATGTTTTGTTGTCAGCCTCCTCTGCTTGTACATTTGTACATATGCATTATATGGGGTGCTGCAGCCTACATTTTGCTGCTTTGCTCTGCTAACCTGTGCTGCTCAACACAGTGCAGACAGAAATGGCTTATCTCCCTCAGGAAAAGTGATTCATTGTCCTACTAAAGAGACAGATAATATCTGAAATCTCAGAGCATGAGATTGTGGATTTATGTTCAAGTGCAGACTACAATAAAAAAAATGGTAAGAAAGCTAAAATTAAATGCTTACAAATTTGAAGCAATTGAATAATTTGACATAAGACATGAACAGCAACATTTCAGGATTATCCTACCTCTTTTAAGCTCCTACAGAACAAAAAAAAAATCAGTAAATACTCATATGTTTCTAAACTGATAAAAAAAATCTTTTATTTATGTTTAAGGAGGTAAACACACACAAACATCCTTTGTGTACATACTCACAAGAAGTTGATGTTGAGCAACGTAGTCTAGCAGAAGGTGTCCCTGCCCATGGAACTGGAGTAGAATCAGATTACCTTTAAGGTCCCTTCCAACCCAAACCATTCTCTGATTCTATGTTCAGTATATGCCTATACTTTGACCAGTACAGATAAGGTTCTGAAACTGCAGCTGCCATGCTTCTGGAAATGGTAGAAGCCATCTCGCAAAACAAAAAAGAATACACAAGACAGAAAAAATTTCAATGAATGTTGAGATATTAAAGAGGAAGGAACGCATATGTAAGTCAGTGGGTTTGTACAAAGAATATGAAAGTGAGCAGTTACTTTAATGACAGTAATTTATTCAAATAAATCCTTAAGTGTGTGTTGATGGTCACCTGCTAACAAATAGTAATCAAACTGGCACTGAAGTAAGTGCCCAAGATCTGTGTCAGAGAAAAGAATTACATTTTGACTTCCCAAGTCCTCTGGGGTCTGTTTCCTTTAAAGAATGATTACAGATACATACTGGGCCAAAGAGGAAATTACAAGAGTTTAGAATTCTTGGTTAAGAACAACATAAAATGATTCTACGAGAAAACTGGTTGTCAGGTGATATGCAAGATGGAAATACAAGCTAGCAGATCACAGCCTTTGTCAATTCAAGCTTTTGTAGACAACTAATACAAGAGAGGGAAGGTTTCTCCCACTCTTCGGTTTCCATTGTTATCAACAAAAGTGTGGAATACTGAAATATTAATTCATATGCCCTACTTTTGTGCTCTGTGCATCTTCCTGAAGTGTGATAAGTTAATTCTTCTGGTTGCCTGATGAAAAATTGATCAATTCTGATCAGCTCAAACCTCTTAAAAAGCCTGGTTTTACTCAAGTGTAAACTTAAAAGCCAGCTCAACAAAGCAACTTTGGTACATTCAATAAGCAGAGAAGCACAGTACTGTATCAAGAATGAAAGAGTTTTCAATAAATTATACTGAATTACAGCAGTTCATTCTTTCAGTGCAAGAGAGTATTAAGTCTGCAAGTTCCACATGAGACAAACACAGACTCTGAAGAAATGTGACTATAGCATTCACAAAACAAGATGAAACATGTAACCTCTTTTGTGTATTGTGGCTTCTGTTTCATTGATAAATCAATAAGTAAACCCTATCTCAAACAGTATTATAACCTAAGATCATTATTTCAGCATCTTCAATTATTTCCCATTAATTTGGGGAGTAACAATGACTTTAGTTTTTACTTTTGTTTACACAAAACTGAACCTTTATTCTTAAATCTGCTTTAATTTCCCTTCTGATGTTTGGATTTTTACATCTTTAGCAGAGGAACAGAGCTCAAAACCTCACAAAGTATCCCAAAATTATTCAACAAACACTTATTATTATTTCTGATTTGAGCTTGTCTTCTAAACAGATCTTATTGCCCTCTACAGCTACCTGAAAGGAGGATGAAGCCAGGAGATGGCTGATCTCTTCTCCCAAGTATCAAGCAATAGGAGGAAATGGCATCAAGATGTAACAAGGGACATTTAGACTGGATATTAGGAAAAAGTATCTTCCGTGAAAGGAAGGGATTTTATTTCTGTAATTAATACTGCTCAACAAGGCCACAGTCATAGGCAAGAAAAGTTTTAGCTGATATTACTGGTACCTGTGTATCAGACCACAGCAAGCAGATTACATAGAGACTCTAGGAGAAAGTTGTCATTTTCTGTGATTCTTTCATGTGCAGCATAACAGCACATTTTTCCAGTAAAGAGTGGGCAGTGTCTTGTATCTTACAGACTGAAGTACAAGACTAATTTTCAGTACATCAGTTGGGTGCTCAGTGTTCAGTCCCATACCAAACAGCCTTTTGCTTCTTCAGTGACACTGACACCTGCCCTTTGTGGCTCCTATAGAAGCACACCCCTATTGGGACTGGACCAAGATACCGAATACCAAATGTACTCAGTGAAGGGTTCTGAAAAGCTGACAGATGGCAACAGCAGGGCAGAACCAAATGTGATTTAAAGAGACTCTTTTTAATAAAAAACATATATATATATATATACATATATATATATGCAAAGCTTATAGAGCCTTCAATTACATATTGCATTTAGAACCAGAAATGGTTTGGGTTGGTTGGAACAGAGCTTAAGATCATCTAGTTCCAACCACCTGCCAAGGACACATCCCACTAGAGCTGGCTGCTGAAGGCCACATCTGACATGGTCTTGAACATCACGAGGGATGAGGCATTCACAACTTCCTTGGGCAGCCTGTGCCAATGTCTCACCACACAGTAAATAAAACACAGTAAATATGATGTCCACTTTCTCCCACAATGCTATTCCTAATACGAGTTCCCATGCACCAGCCAGTTTCCACAAGTAAGGGCAGCACCAGGCTAGCAAACATCTACGGAATCCAACAGAGCTGCCCCTTTGGCCAACTGATACTTCTAGTGAAACACTGCAGAAGTGAAGCACTGGGAGTAATGGCCACAAAAAAAACACAGCTCCTTCATACCAGTAAGGCTGCCAGTTGTGATAAAGAAACTTTGCTGTCCTAAATAAAGAGTCCTAGTCCAAAAGCATCTAGAAGCTGGTATTAAATTACTGCCATTCTTTCAAGGATGACATGCATTAATAAGCATGATTATTAATTATAGTGCTATATGTCACTTATGCTTCTTGATAATATGACAGAAATAAGTTAATTTAAATGCTTGAATTAAATTTAATTAATAAAAAAGTTAATTAATTAAATTTTAATTAAAATATGATTGTCTTATGGAGGTAATTTTCTAAAATAGGTTTGTCATTGCTCTCCAACATAATCCAAAATATTTTTCCTGTTGTTTCCAAGCTAATATGAAAAGGTAAGTAAATTAGAGTCCATTATGATAGTGAAAAATCTGAAAATTAAAAAATTCCTCCCATATTCAGAGGTAATATAAATCTTTATTGCTATAACTATATCATCATGCTAACTGCACAGCAACAAACTGGAGTCACATTCAATCAAGTAACTAAAAACTAATGACCTTGCAGAACTAGTTATTTTTCTCTCAATCTTTCCATTATTTTCCACTCTTGATACATAACAATAAAATTGAAGGAAACTGGCCTTTGACGTGAATTACTCTAGTATGAAAATAGCGTACTACAAGTGGCTCTGTGTATATAAAATGCATACACAGGGTATTAGAGAATAACAGAAGTTTTAAATGCTGTGATTCATAAATGACTGTAACATACCTACCTATATTTTATCAATTCATATTTCATGGGTTGCCAGTAAGAACAGAATGTCACAAATTCAGTGTTACGGAAGGACAAGATAAAGACAAACCAATTTACAATACATTATACTGAATCAAGATACCATGGGAAGAGGAGCAAGAGCAAGAATTAGAGAGAGACAGCCAGGACACAACTATCTAAAGGGAAGGATTAAGTAATCTCAAGATGACTGAAGCTGCACAGATGGCATTGGTTGGAGAGGTCACATCATTTGAATGCACCAAATTAAATTCAACTAAGCCAAGTTGAGCAGCTCCAGTATTTTGACATCCCAGCTGGAGCAGATGGTAATGGGGGGTTTGTTAGTGCCTGTGAGGCAGCAAAGTGTGTAATAGTGCAAAAGACTGACACCCATGATATATTCCATTCTCTCATAACATCCCAAAGTCCTCTGTGTTTCTGTTTGGCCACCTCCTCATGATGGAGGTGGCAACAAAACCCTCAAAAGCTAAAACTGGCTCCACTGGGAGTGGAAGACGTAATAGAGCACATCACAAAAACTTCCTGGCTTGTACTCAGTAAGAAATTTCCTGTCTAAAAGACATCTGTGACATCAGTGCGGGGTATCAGTTCCTGAACCAATCTCCCAGTTATTTTACCAATTTACAATAAATTCATAGAGTGCTTTGGGTTGGAAGGGACCTGTATCATTATCCAGTTCCAAATTCTTCTGGTTTAACAAAGCTTTAGGTTATGTTACTGCTCATGCAGTAATAGTGCAGAGGAAAGGTTACCATAGTTACTTAGTGTGCAGAATTATCACTCACTCTTAACATAAAATGACTTTGTAGTAAGAATCACGATGCACAGAGAACTTGCAGGGATGTTTCCCTTTAACTTGCCACTCTTCACACAAACCATTTTTGTCTTGTAGAAGAGCCTTTCAGGCAAATCAACTGAACACTTTTGATGCGAAGTGCTACTGATTCAAAACAGGAAAAAACATGTATTTGTGCTTCACATATGTGTCTATCTGAGCCTAATTAAGCATTTCCAAGGATTTTTTAAAACCCTGCTTGACTTTCAATTTTCATTAAAACTAATTAAATGTTCCATACATATTAACTACATATAAACAATACATAATACAGAAACACACACGTCACTAACCAGGTAAGCAGATTTATTCTAAATTCCTGTCTCCTACAGGGCAAATTGGGATTTGCACATTACAGTGAGCCAATTATTGTACAAAATAAATTGTAAAGAGAAATCTCCATCTAGTTTCCTTGAAGCCCAAACAAGAACCCCATAGAAGTGAGCTGAGGGAACCAGTCTTAAATAAAACAGAATAAACTGATTTTGCAATAATGTGCCTAAGAGCTACAGTTTTAAGCAAGAAGCATAGCAAGTACCAGGAACATTTGATTACTCAGTAGAATGGCAATAATGTGTCAATTACAAGAGAACTGCCACATCAATGTCAATTGTGAACAATGGCCAATTTTTCTCCTATAGCTTTAAATAACCTGAGAGCAATTTAATTTTAAAAGCATTTTTTAATTTTACAAATAATTCAGATATTTTTGACCCCAATCTTCATACTTCTCCATGCAAATTATCCTAAATCCATGTAGTTAGATAGCAGTAGCTAGTTCATGAAAACGTGTAATCCTCACTCAAATCAATTCCCCATGTCTGCATAAGCAAGGCATGTCTCTTCTCAATACAGTCCACTTCTGAAAACCGTGGTGAGGCAGCAAGCTCATCACAGAAGCTGTTAAAAGCCTGCCTTTGTCTCCTAGACCATGGAGCTACTTCCAGCGCCCTCCATTGCCGGATTCAAGTTCTAAACCATGGCCTGTCATTTCTACATTGCCTTTCAGCCTGAGAAACAAGTCAACCTGACGTTAGATAACGCTGCAGATACTAAAAGCACTTGATCCTTTAATACAAAAGCACCAGTCTTCACTTATACATGCAGTGGTCGTTTCCAAATGACTGAAGAAAATTTCCTATGTCACTGGCAAAGAGCCCATCAGTGAAGATGGCAAGAGATACCTGGAATAAGGTTAGGGGTTTCTAATTGTACCATTCTTCTGGTTTGGGACTGGTTTATTGGGTTTTTTCAACTAAAACTATATTAGATTTGGTACTAAATGAATATTCTCTAGCCAGTGTACAGATTAATATCCTTTTAGAACATTGACACAAACAATTTGGGAAGGTATTTTAAGTGTAGTGTCCTTTCACCTGACAATTTTAGACAGGATTTTTAACCAGTAACCCAGACTGATGGGCACTTGGATGATATTTGGGCACAAGTATGACACCTTTCAAAAGAAAGGCTTATATTATTTCACATGAGGCCAAGAACAAAGAAGCATCTCATCTTCTTCGTAGTAGTGCATCATTATGCATTTCAATCTAAGTGACTATTTTTATGCATTTTCTATAATAATTATACAGCAATAATTAGTGAGTTACTACTTTGCCTTGGTCCTCGTTAGTTCAATGGCATTACTACTGCACTTCATTCACCCCTCTCCCTAATTCTTCAGATTAAACAGATAATGAAAATGAGAAATAGGGACAGCTAAGCGTATCACTCACAATGAGTCAACAAAATCTACCCAAATCCGTGCAATTTCTTTTCTTTTAAACATCATGTATTTGTAAGTGTAGTGACACAAAAAAGAATTTAAATAGCCTAAAGCTGAATAACTGAGGGGGAGGGAGATGGAGTGGTTTGAGGATGGTATGGAACACAAGAAGCTGGCAGGAGACACAGCTACACAGCTGACCCAAGCTGGCCAAAGGGATATTCAGATATTCAGTCCCTTTGACCACCTCTCCTCCAAAATTTCATTCACCACAATAATTAACTAGAAAATTAAGCCACCCTGAGAGACAAAGACCCCAAATGAACTGAGGGCAGACAACAGAGCTTCTTAAAGTAGTATTCAACTATTTAAAGGCTGCTCATTAATTATTTTAGCATGTCTAACTGTACTAGTTGTATATACTGTACGCTGTTAAATTTACAAATATTAAGAAAGGTATATTAAGTCTACTTTCTTTTTTGTACACTCACAAAAATACACTGAGAGGATGAGAAATAAAAAGGTGCTTATTTGGTATATGCTGTTCAAGGTTCACCACGGATATGTGGCCTTTCATGACTATTAGGTGATTACATTCAACACAGAAGTGCAATACAAGATAATGCAATCTGGATATGAAGCACTGACAAGGTGTTCACTCAATACAATCTGGTCATTGTGCTGTAAGAGCGAACTGTAAGAGTCACCCTGCCAGCAAACACCTTGAATGCATTTTCTTCTGAATTTTGTATGAGCACAAGAGACAAAGAGCATTTATGGCTCACCAGTCATATGAAGTTAAACAATTGATGTGAAGAATTTTTATTTATATCTAATATTTTGTTGGCCTCCATTTTTCCATGTATTCTACATAGTCATAGGAGTTAGAAAGGAAAAGAACAGTCTGTATAAAGAGCTAAGGATCCTTTTTGGAAGTGATCTGTTTTGCAATCAAAGTCTCACTCCAGCACAAAAAGCTGGGGCTACTGCTTTGTTCCCACCAGTCTATTCTCCAGGCTTAATAAGCCCAGGTAATGAGCCTCTCCTCACAGGCAAGTGCTGCAGCCCCTCAGCCAGTCTCTGCATGATGAATTTTACACAAAATCAGGGCCAATTGTTCCTGTAGATTCATAGTTAAGTTCTATTGTGCATATTATGGCTAAATTGTGATTGCTATGTCAATTAATTCAATTTTGTCTCAATTCCTTAAATTTCATGCACTAAATTTGCACAGTGCAGTTACAGAATTTATTTCATTCAGGAAAGGTGGAATAAACAGAACAGTCTAACAAGAAACAAAGCCTCAGAATACAAAAAAAAGCTAATAGCAACAAGTAAATCTCACCTCAACAATCTAGTTATCTATTGTATTTTACCTGTGAAGGCTGAATACCTGAATAAAATTAATATATGCTTTGTGTAGAACACCTAATGAGAAAATTTTGTTTTTTAAATGACCTTTAAGTGTCTTTTATGCAGGCAGTAAATGCAAGATACATCATCACAAAAAGTAGAGGCTAATCACTTAGGGGGAAAAAAGGCACCTTACACCTCCTTCCTGCCAGGCTCCTTCTCATGCTCAGGGCACCAAGAGTAAAGGTGACTGTGTAACAGCTAAAACAAGGATCCTAACAACTGAACGCAGCAGATGTACTTGACTGCGTCTAGTATTTCCACATGCTGTAGCTAGATCAAAGCCATCCAGCCTCTCTGGATTAGCAGATATGTGAAAATGTAGGCAATTAATATTTTTAAGTCCCTTAAAGCCTGCTATAACAAAGTTCCAGCAGCAGGAAATCCCACAATGCCTACATGTTATATTAGTCCTATTGTTCTCACTAGGTTGCCTTAGAAAACCCAGAAAATTCTTAAAATATTTCTCTCAAGTTCTTCTTGCTGCCTCGCTGTATCTTAGTGGCACCAGTATCATTCACAACATCACAGTGACATTTCTTTATGCATGTAACATGGTTCAAAAAATGCTTGGTACTTTACATTATGCATTTTGTTTTCACCATAAACAAGTGGATATTTTATCTCCTGATATTAAACCTAAAATGGCCAGGAAATAAATACATATTTAATGACAAGCATATCTAGCTTACCCTATATTTTTCATTAAAGGCAGGACAAATTTTTCTTCTTCACAAAACAAACCCCTAAGATTATTTTCTTTTTTTTCTTTTATTTTGAGAAATAACACCTTTAAACGTGTCTACACAATGCATCCTGTATCAACAGTCTCCAACCTTTCTGTAAAAACGCATTTCCCCCCCTTTCTTTCACCACTCCACTATTTGCCAGTACTTTCTCTTCATGTCTCATCTCTAACTCTGCAACATCTCAGCAATGCATCTGCCTTACTGTTTGGGAGCTGGTGACAGCCATAGATATAAAGCCATATAACAGCATTGATGTTTATCTCTTGAAGGACTGTTAGCTCAGGTTCAGCATCTGCAGTAATCCACTGCATCTACTATAAACATATTACATACCTATATCATAAAAGTTAACAGAACAGAAAACAATGACAACCCAGAGCAGCAAATCCTCCTTGTGCTTGGTGTTTCACAAGGAGACTGGTGCTGAACAGTCATTGAGATAAAGCACTGAGAAGCTTTTTCTATAGTCTAAACACACAGAAAAAAGGACAGTGGAGGAAACCATAGGCCAACAGAATAAATTAGCTTGATACATTTTACACAGCCAGAAGCAGGAAAATTGAGTAGGGAAACAATGCCCTAAACCACCTCTCCAGAGTTTGAATTCTATATATTTTCCTTTTCCTTCTTGCTTCATAATAGTATCACATGCATTCTTCAGGCTGCCCTTGCAAGCAAAGGGAACATCAGAACTTAACCAGCTATTGAGAGAGTTTATTCTAGTCCAGAAAAACACCTTTTTTTCAGCTGGGAGTAGAAAGCTGCAGGTTCAAAGGAAAGTGAGATCTCTCAGCTGTTCTTCCTTTAAGAGAATTGCTGACAAATAAGCAAAAGGAACTCTACAGATGAAATCATTACCTATTTAGGCTTTTCTTTTTAAATATTTCTGATATTTAGAAACCATTTCAAGCAAACAACATGTTGCTGCACTTACTCAAGTAGTTCCATTCCAAGAAATACCTTTTAACATGAAATTTTCCCAGCAAATTTAGCCAATTCACCGTATTTTTAAAGCCAACTGGCATATCGTAGTGCCAATTTTGTTGCAGTACATTTCTATGTGGTGAAAATGCCACTTGTTACTGCTTCACAGTGTTATTTTTTCAAGTCTGCATAAATAACACTTTATGACTTTACAAATGTTTTTTTACAAATTCATCATCCTTCACCTAGGAATAAGACAACACGGGAATACACACAAAGGAAATATTTGTGTGGAAGAGACAGATGGAACTGAATTAATAGACAGACCACAGAAGGGCTGAAAGTGTGAAGAGGTGTATCACAGCGCAATTATACCACTTGACTCAGCATAGATGTTTATTCCTCCACTTGGGTACTCACAATACTTCTTTCAGCCCTCTCTCTCAGAGAATCCTTTATGTTACTCTAGCAGTAGAAGATGGCCACAGATTTTCAATTTGCAGGTTGACGCACCCTTGAAAGCAAAAATGGACCCATCAAATTGACTACTTCTTGAATACCATAACAGAAACAAACTATGAAACACAAAAAGAAACATAACAGGGGTATCTTTCTTGTTTGTTTTCACCTCTTCACTGTCCAGGTTCATGCCTTTGTCATGCCTGATGTCATTGTTACTCAACTTGATTTATATTAATAAATGTTTGAAAAAGCTTATTTGTAGCTGAAACTGTAAGAATTTAAGCAATTATGATGTTCACTGCAAGCGTAATGACTAAGAGGTTTAACTACAGCAGGGCCCTGCTGCATTTTTTCACCTGCCTACACATATTTGGTAATACTTTTAAGAAGCTATGAGCCTGTTTATACCTAAGGCAGCACCATCCTAAGAGAAATATTCCTCCTTCTTTTTCTGTCAAAACTGTGAATTCAGAGGAAACTATTTACTTGATGTCCGTATGTGCTACAAATCAGCACATATAGCAATTCCAGTACTTCTCATTTAAGATCATCTCAAGTGTTCTGAACAGGCCATAAGTTGAGCAATGACACTATTTTTCTGGGCAACTTGACTTATAACCAGTTTAAATTAAACAGCTTTTTAATTAAGTAGTCATTTAGTATGACACTTCAACACAATAAAATGCCTGAATCTGTCCCTGTCCTGATGTGTATGTTTGCACAACCACAGTACTATCCTCCCTAATTTTCCAAACATCAAGTCATATTCATAAAGAAAACTACTCAAAACAGTTCCAATTGATTTCACATCAGTATTTTCCATATGCAGTCTAAGAGCCCAAGCAAATATCATCAAACCGTTAATTATCTGACCACCTTACTTGCTTCTTTCTGGCTTTGAGTAATTTAGCATATTCAGGTGTAATAAAGTTTATCTCAACATTCTCATTCATTAGTGGTTTTATGTACCAGAAGCAACTTACACTCACTGCCCATGCATTAAAGAATAATTTTCATCCTAACCACTTACCCCTGCGATAACTGACCACTCAGCAGCTACAAAAAGCTTTAGCAGAACAGTCTGAATTCTTGAACCTTTAGTCTTCTTTCAAGACATACGTGCTGCCTACTTTTATTTCTCTACTGTCAAGATGTCCAAGAAAGGCAATTAAAACTTAATTGGCAAAAACCTCAGCAACAGCAATAGAAAAAGAAAATAAAAATCAAACCCTCATCTCTCAACTTCAAGGGACTAACCAACACAGATGCCTGTCAGAGCGATATGCTGGAGCATTCTTAACCTGAAGCTTGAACATTTCTCTAACTTTACTGGAGGATAAGCAGCATCCCTTAGGTCAAAACCAGCATCTCTGGAGTCAACTGTGCTATTGCCAATATTTCATTCTACCTTACATGATCACCATGAAGAGATTTCCTTTTTGCCTTCACAGGCTGCAGTCTTAACTAATTAAGCTACATTAATAAACGTAAACTTCAAAAATAAAAGTTAAAAGAAAAATCCAGCAAGTTACTTGTTAGAAGCAACTGTAAGACCCCAAGGCTTCACTTATAGTTCAGGAATTTTAAATCATGCATCATTTTCACCAGGTAATATTTAACACTGATGAATTCTGGGCATCACAAACTGACAGTGTGTTTCAAGTCTGGCTGACAGTGAGTTAAAACCCATAATATCCAGCGTTGCGGCTTCAAACATAATTTCCATATTTTTTATGCTGCACCAAAAAGATTGTTTCTGTTATTAATGCAACTGCTTATCAATAAGACCAACCAAGCAAGAAGGCTTTAGACTGTTTGAAGCAGAAAAATGGGGCTTTGTGTTCAGCCCCTGTGTGTAACTGGACTGACAAAACTACTGGATTTATTGTGCTGCAGCTGAGAACACATGCACCTCTGCACTGCTAAAATAACCAACATGGTTTAGGAGAGTTTTGGATGCAGCCCCTGTAGTTTAATGAATATTCAGATACCCTTCTTGGCTGGTTTACTCTTCTCCTTATCCTTTACAGTGGTTTTAGCATAGCCAAAATGTAGTGAGAGCCTGGGACTCCATTTGCAAGGAAGTCTGCTTTGCAACTGCTTCTGAGATACAGACATATCTGCCTTTTTTTAGAAAAGGGTATCTGTAAATCTATCCAGAGCATAAAAGTAGCTTAAGACTTATTGATCCCAGCTCGCAGTGCTAGAACTGTTTAGCTTAACCCTGGAAACATGGCACTCAAATGCCAGTCTATCAGGCTAGTAACAGTAACACAGTGAAGAGTTGGGTTCTTTGCTTTCAAGGTGAAAAGGGATTAATCGTCTCACTGCTCTGAAAGTGACCTCCTACTTCTCTGCTTCAAACCTGTATCAGTAACACAAGGGCTAGCCAAAGGCACCCCCAATCCCTGTGCTGTTTAGGATGCTCACAGTGCTTTTAGGGAATAAAAGTCCATTGATGCAAAAAAAGAACTGTAGTAATGTGCTCCACCTAGCCACGGTGGATAGGGAAAAGCTGATGGGCTAAAACTGCAGCACAGAAAGTTTAGGTTAAGCATGGCAAAAACCCACTGAATATGGTGAAGTGCGTAACAGATCACCCAGGGAAGCTGTTGCATCTCTGTCACTACAGATCTTTAAGATTAGGACGGATGACTATTCATCAGGAATGGCACAGGTATAATAGGTACTGCCTTGGGCAAGAGGATAGACTGGAGACACCCTGAAGTTCCTTTCACATATACTTTTGCCCAACATTGCTGATGAACTGGATTTGCTGTTTCTGAAACGCAGACAGATGTCCTTTCAAAAAAGCCTTCCGCACTCCTACAGTGTTTTGTGAGGGCTTCTTGCTATTACAGAAGGAAAATACTGTCAGATTAATTCAGATGATCTCATCTTGTTTCTAGCCAAACCACTCCTAAGCCTGAAAGTCAAATCCTTGAAGTGATTTCCAGCCTCATAACCAGCATATGATAGCTGCCGGTTGTATGGCTGATCCTGCAGGTTAGTGCAAGTCTACCTGAAGTCACATTAGGTCTTCTGAGTAGATTTCATAACATTATTTTAAATAGATTCCTCCAATGGATTTCCCTAAATTACTGCACCAACACAGTACCATTTGGAAAGAAGTAGGGAAGGCATAACCTGTTTCTACAAGACTTGCAGTTTGCTCATGTTTTGGGGGCTTGGGTTTTTCGGGGCTTTTACTGTGACACCTTCAAGGCAGCTGTGGTGAGTCCAGTTATCTTAAAGACCAGTTATAGCTCAACACCAGTGTGTGAAAATCACTTTCAGGTCAGGACTTGAAAAATTTAAGCTAGAAAACTATCCTCATTCCTTCTCGTGCCTAACAATTTGCAACAGTATTTGAAAGCTTTCCTTCAAAACAAGGTGTCAGAAAGACCTACTCAGTCTGAAGAATGAAAAAGATAAATATGCTCATAACATGATAAGTTTTTAATCTACATTTTACATATGCTCCAATTATTGCACAATTCACAATAACTTCGAAAGATGAAGAAATACCAAAGACTGCAATCTCATGAAAGTCTTCATGCTCCAGTTATGAAATGGGCTGATCACATTTGACAGCCAGCATTTTCACAGGCACACTTAGTACTGTTACAGTCTCTTATTAGTCCCCTGTGGAAACACAGACCTGTTGAGAGGGTAACTGCACAGAAGGTTCCTTTCTCCTCCTGTCATCACCCTTGATTTTAAATAAGACAGTGAAAAAGAAGTGCAGATTATAGCAATTTTCTCTTGTGACCAGTCCACGATTAGGGCTTTGACATGTACCATAATGTGTGTACTACAGGAACCGTTTGACAAGATGTTAGTAGCCATGGAGAGGGAAAAGCAGCAGATATTAGGACAGTGCTAACATTTCCAGAAGAAAAAACAGAAATAGTTTAGAGTAGGCCTATGCCAGAAATAACTGAACTTTCACAGGGTTTTTAAAGAGCCTGCACAGTGAGTGGCATCCCCTCCTGGTTCCTTCAAGCCAGGGCTATACAACAGACCTGTGCTTTTCTGCATTGCAAGAACACTGCCATCTCATTACCTGTTGGTATCTCCTATTGATAGTGCACATCTTGCTACCATTATAATCCTAGAGACCACAGTCCTAGCCTACCTACAGACATCCCAGACTTCAATACTAACTCTGATTTATAAAGCATAATGAAGACAACTTGGAGGAAAAACAAAACCAACTGAGTTTTATAATCTCCAGCACACTCGTTGTGAATTGGCATACCTTCTGATCTCACACTACTGCACCTCCTCTCTGAAGCTCTCCTTGCCATGATCATAAACAAGAAATAACTACCTTTACTTCACCACAAGGTAAGCATAGTGCCAAAAGAACTATACCCTCACGAGCAAGATACAGGAATAAATATGGAACAAATAGACATACAGGTTTTTAACAACAGTTGGACAAAATACTGAAAATATTAATAAGGTGATGGAAAGGAACTGCTGGAGCTCTGATTCTCTGGCACAAATGAAGACTGATATATTATACTGCAGAACAAATTTTCCACACTTAAATTATGGTAACAGAAAAAAATCCACATTACAGAACTCTTAAATGTACTGCTACTAAATATTGTTAATGTTGTAGTTCTATTTCTTTTCAGTTTTCTCCTGCTAAATACATTACACAAATGGAATTTTCCTTAAAGGCCTATAATAAAATCAATATTATAAAGCTGAATAAAATTACATTATATTAAAGCAGAAATTTAAAACAGGAATAAGAAGTTACTCCAGCAATTTAAAAAGGCAAGAATCTTATGAGAAAAAGCACATAGATTTTTTTCCAAACTGGTAGGGAACCCGGCCTCTTCATGGGAACTGCATTTTCAACCAGTGCTATAACATCATGTCTGGATTGCAGACCATGAGGCCAAAAGTATAGTATTATGTGGAAGTGAACTGTTAATATCAGGGAATACACAGCAAGTATTTTCTCTCCAAGTACAAGTAATACTTCTTAAAATATAAATAATTCAAATCAATCAATGAGCATGATAAATGAAAACTCCTCTCTGATGTAAACCTTTATCACAAAAGCCAATCTGTCTGTGCAAGTTCAGTATTTCAAAGGATGATTTTCTACAAGAAGAGTAAATTGCTCATGTGTCCATTGTCCCAATGTAAAAACTGAATACAGTAATCAGACCAGTAGATCCTCAGTCAGCAAAGAGTTTGTAAACGTATCAATGGAAACAGCACATGTGATTTGACATTCCTGTAGGGGTCCCAAGGGAATGCAAGCAGAGGAAGCAAACAGCAGATGAAACATTCATAGCAATTGAAAAATTGCCCCTTCCCAAATGAAAAGGGCATCTTTTCACTAGGAATCAATCTTCACAGCTAAACAACCATAGTTGAAGATTTCACAGATAGATTAAATCCTTGCATTCAAAGTCTCATTCCTTTTATTTTTTTTTAATTCATTCATGAAGAGGCAGCTATATATTAAAATAAACAAGAAAATTAGAAACAAGTACTTCTTCCTTTGCTTCAAAACCTAGCAACTGATTTAAGGATACCTTATCCTAAGCATCTGTGCATGAAGTACATGTGCTCTGATTGTAATCAGTACCTCCCAGTTAGAGGCTAGCTACTTATCTCCAACTGGGAGATACAGGACCTGTTTCATGCTGAGGTTGCTGTATCTATGCATCCATACTATTTGAGGCTTTTAGCTTTGACCAAATTAAGCCGAGTCCCCTGCACTGAACATACCCAGTGCATACATGGTTGAGGGAAAAAACCAGTCTTCTGTCCAACCAAATACCATGGAACACTAACAGTGACAAACCAATCTTGACACAAGATAAAAAAAAAACGGGTTCCATATATAAAAGCATCTGTGAACCCGTTTCACAGGGGATGACCTGATGCCAATACATGCCTTTGGGGAAAATGGTTAATCTTACCTGACATTTTAAAATACTGATTGGGCCAAGTACTTCGTAGTTATTGAACATGACTGTATTCTACAAGATAAGGGATACTTATCTTCACTAGTTCCTTTCCTCATGAAAGACAAACATTCTTTAAAAATGTAATCTTTTAACAGCTACATCTTATTTAGGAGCTTCACAACAGCTATCAATTCTTAATATTCTCCCTTTAATTCAAAAAATATTTGAGATGAAACAGGGAACTTAAGGGAAAATTTTCCTGATATGCACAAGTAACTATTTTCTGCTTATGGAACTTGTGCCTGGAAAAATAAACTTAATACAAGTAAAAACCTCTATATGACTTAGATCAATAATATAGCAATCTGAGCAAAAATCTTCAAAACCTCCATTAAATTTTCTGTCTAAGTCTTGACAGTTCTAAAGGACTAACAAAGTAATACAAGATTTGAGTAACATTCATTATTTGTCAGAGTTTTGTCCATCACCAGGGAGCTGAACCAGAGCAGAGGAAGCAAAGGCTGATATTACTAAACAGAATTCACTACACATTATTATTATTTTAGGCAATTGTAATGATTCTTCTCTATAAAAGAAAATTCAAATATAATGACATAATTCTTGAGTTTTCATTATTAAAAATGCTGATATTCCTACCTGCAAAGGGAACAGGTGCATCTTTATCCAAAGCAACAAGGGGAGGATCCAGGATTACAGTGTCATTGTTTTCAGTTATGATTCCGTGGTACGACGTCTCAATCCAGGGCTTGTGCTTGTTCACTAGAAAAGAAACAGTGTGCCTAATTAATCTGACTCTGTTCTACATCTGTTTAGCTCATTTTATCTTTTAAAAGAAATTATTTAACACAAGTCCAGTATTAACATTATTACTCAAAAGCCACTAACAAGATCCCAAAAACCTCTGATGCGAGAGAATGGATGTCCAGAGAAACACAACTCTTGTCAAGACACAGAGACAAGGAGAAGGGCAGATGAAAACACTGGACATTTGGTCAATGTCTCATTTTCTCTTTTTGGAAAACATCTAAAATGGCTTTTGTGTTCCAAACAGTGTAGCCAAAAAAAAAAAGAAAAAGTCAAACAAAAAACCTCACAGACTTCTGAATCACTTTGATAAAAGCTGCCACTTCTTTTCCATTTAACCAGTTTTAGTTATGCTTTTATGGGATCTACAGCTTTTCTGAAAAATCCATCCTTCAAATCCATGTGCCAAATACCCAGATACCTGGTCCTGAAGTACACAGGATGACCACTAAAACATAAACGTCTAAAGCAGGGGCTACCACATATCATCTGATTATCTTACTTCTGAACCCTTTCAACATACATCCTTCTCATCAAACATCTTCCATTCATTAGAAAATCAAAGATGCGTTTCCCCCTCCTTTTTATTCTTTAAGAGGCTTAGCTTTGCTGTACATATAAACACCATTTTTTTCCCACAGCCACAAGCTGAATGTTATGTTTTTAGAGCTCCTATGTAAGTAATACAATGGTGCCAGCGTAAATAAACTGCAGTTTGAAGAATGTACTATCCCAGGCATGAAGGAACACTGCATTAAGGAGTGCCTTCCATGTTTCCACTACATTCAGATGCAACGTAATTTTTGTACACATTATTTAGCTTAGTGTACCAGATGCTGAGGAAAACACCTGGTGATGTTAACAAAGATTACATCAAGGATGAAGTTGACACTTAAACCAAAAAGAACCAGATAGGATTCTTTAAAATAACCCCACTACAAACCAAACAAAATCGACACACAATCCCAATCCTAAGCTTTTTCCTGCCTTGTCTTCTGTAAAATCCCCAGATAAGAATGAGTTTCAAGCTTTTCCCCCAGTTTCTTCTTTGTGAAGTAATAACGAATACAATGGCAGTAGAGGGCTCTGGCCACAGTAGAAGAGCTAGGCAATAAGCAAGTTATTTTGTTCACTGACTATCTGGAAAAAGCAAACATACATATTTATGGCAAACAGAAGTTCCTTCTTTTTCCTCCTTGTTTATTTGTTAAATCATTAGAAAATTGAAGACTTAGAAAGGATAATCTGAAGCCCTTTTAAAGCTGAGATACTTTATATTCTAATCACTAACAGAAGAACTCTGAGTTCATTTATATGTCATAACATATATCCTTTCAGAAGACAGCATACTAGATTCATAGATTCACTGTAGTTTTACCCAGTTTTGCAATAACTAAGCAACAGGAAGATTAAACTGGGGATGTGTCAGGGAAAGGTGAAATGGAAAATAGGGAACTCAAATCTCGTCATCTTCTAATGACTGTACAGCCAGAGAGATTGGTGAGTTAATGTAATAGGATGAAGGCCAAAAGTCTGGTTGATGTTGAAATACGAGAAGAGATAGATACAATTTCAGAGCATTTAAGATTCCAGTTTCTAAGGCACTTGAAATATTTTGTTTCTGTTATTTGAATATAAGAATTGCCTATACATCCAGATACTAGAGAATGTTAGAGTGGTTCAAATCAGTATTTACCATATTCTATTTACATATTCTTAAGTTACTCTCTTTTACGTTATCTACTCAGTCTACCTTTATGTCAATGTATTAAAGCAAAAACATAACCTGCCTAGTTTTTGCCTATAACTGGTTAGAACCTTAAGATCCTAATTTCAATATATATAGCTGAACTTACTTTTTCAATCCACATTTAGTTTAAAATGCCCCCAAACTACATTAAAATTGCATTGTTTTCCCAGTTACAGCAAAACCAGTCAAATTTTAGGTCCAGTTTCCAAAGACACATAATGTCACACTGCATTTACTTAACTGCAAGTTTTATTATGCTGTCTTCATATAAAGTGTTACTTTGAATCTCTTGAAGACTAACATGCACAAGACTGTTAATTTGGGGATGTTTTATTTTTTCCTTGCATTTGCCTAACTGAGTAAAAGCTGGAATCATTACAATGCTTTCATGACCTCAAATGTATATTAGTGAAGATGAAAAAATGAAATATACCTTCACTGTGGGTAGGGTTTTTTAATACTTGCCCCCCTTCCTATAATTTATTAGTTATTCACATAAAATCATAACGTAAATAATTTGTAGCATCTAGGACAAGGCAATTAATCTTTATTGCAGTTAGAGTTCAATTCATTATAATCTGTATGCACAACTTAAACTATACTTCCATTGACTGTCCCACCAAAGCCTGTGGATGACCTCTAAAAGTCCCTTCCAACCCAAACCATTCTATAATTCTACAAGCCTTTGGATATAGTTTGGATATAGACTTTGCAATAGTCAGCTTGCTATAAAACTGCCACTCTCTGTTCCATCTGTAAATGCACACTGCACGTTAGACAATGAAGCAGAAAAGGGCAAAATTAAAACAAACGCATTCTGTAGAGCCTGCAGGAAACTGCATGCCCCCAGAAATGCAGTCTTGCAAGCTGGTTTAAAGACAAGCCCTAAAGTTAGCAGAAGGCCAGAACCCCCAAAATATGCCTAGTTCCTACATTCTACTTCAGTGCCCATCCTTGCATTGTGCCCTGGGTTTTACCCCTTCCAGCTGGCACGCTCAAAACCTGAGCCTGCTTCTTGCCACCTGACAGAGGTTAAGAACAATCACCACCCTTTACACCAAACTCCCTTACAAACTCTTACAGCATCTGAGTACTCTGTACCAGTGCCCAAGGGCCAATGGGAAGTTCTGCAGCAGAAAGAACAGAATCAGAGACAAGACAGTGATACATCAGAGTAGGAAGAGAAAACAGCAACTTTGACCCATCCAAAAATCTTTGGTATCTACCAAAAAGCCTTTTACTACTAGTATGGCTCTAGGTACACAAAACTGTCTGTAATGTCAGGGCAGAAGCATTATTATACCTGGACCACAATGTACACAAAATACACGAGGTTATCATCTTCTGAGGAGGACAGTATCTTTTCTATAACCCAAGACTGATGCTTGTCTTGGGCAGTGGGAGTGGGTGGAAAGCAGCATGCTGACAAGAAATAGAGTACAATAGTTATTTCCAAAATTCAGACACAAAATGCATGGAAAATGTCACTGATCCAAAAACTGCACATTATAAAAGAGCTATGAAAGAAAATAAGTGAATTTTGGAAGCTTTAGCTACTGACACTATAGAATCATAGAATAGTTAGGGTTGGAAGGGACCTCAAGATCATCCAGTTCCAACCCCCCTCCCATAAACAGGGACACTTCACAATAAACCATGCCACCCAAGGCTTCATCCAACCTGGCCTTGAACACTGCCAGGGATGGAGCACTCACAATCTCCCTGAGCAATCCATCCCATCACCTCACCAACCTAACAGGAAAGAATTTCTTCCTTAGATCCAATCTAAACCTCTCCTGTTTAAGTTTCAACCCATTACCCCTTGTCCTATCACTACAGTCCCTAATGAAGAGTCCCTCCCCAGCATCCCTACAGACCCCTTTCAGATACTGGAAGGCTGCTATGAGGTCTCCACGCAGTCTTATGGCAGAGTCAATATTGTCTAGCTGATTTAACTGCAGATTTCTGAACATTAGGAAGTTAAAACTTGACGTATCAAATAAGAGTTGAGAATTCCTTTATGAATGCAATTGTTTTCTGTCTTTGCTGTTTCCAAAACAGCACTTTATCCATTTAAATGCATTGATCATGTTCTCTAATCTCCATCTCTAGCTTAAAGAGGTTGTTGATTCCAGTAAAATCAGCTTTCTTACCACTCAGTCCAGCTCTAAATCCTTTCATCCACTAACTTCAATGGCCTTCAGCTCAGTCTGTTGGAATCCTAAGTGTCAAAGGCCTTCCTCTAAAATACAGCCAAACTGAGGATGCTTCAGAAGCCTTTTAAATACACATGAAATCCCATCAACTTCTGTAGACTATAAGATATTGAACCTCATGCCAAACTGAGGATGCTTCGGAAGCCTTTAAATACACATGAAGTCCCATTAACTTCTGTAGACTATAAGATGTTGAACCTCATGCCTTATGAAGTTTTCAGCAGAAGCGACACATCCTTATCTTGTACAGCAAAGAAAGAGAATGTTTCTAATGTCCTTTTAGGAGGATACTGCATAACGAAAATCCTAATGATGCAGATGAAATACTGACAAATGCAATGCATGAACATTATGGATGAAAAAGTCCTCCCCAGATCTGGATGCACTTGTTTGCCAGTCCACTCCTCCTTTGGCATGATACTTTGCTGGGTAAAAGCCACAGTAAGACTTGTGGCATCAGCAAAAGTCAGAGTTCTTTCTCTTGTTTCAGGTATTTCAGAGAAAAAGGCTACTGAAAAGTAGAATTTGTTCATTGTTAAAACCCAGTGGCTTTTTCCTCTGCATAGTTTAACCACACTGGGCTTTGGATCAAGAAGTAGAAACTTTAAAGAGGAAGGAGGTGAGGTCTGTAGAGGATTTTGATTCCCAAATGCAGTTTGTGCCATGTTCATTTACACAATGAAGCTAGAAATTTTGAAAACTGACATCCTTAGCTGAAACTTGCTAGTCTCTCCATAACTCTGATATGTTACTAATAACTGAAATATATCAAAGATTGTGTTCAATAAACAACTGTTCGCATAGGTCATAAACATGACTGTATGGTGCACATGTAACTCTGCAACACAGCAGACCTTAACCGCTCCAAAACACAACCAGAGATGTAAACCTGGATTTCCTGTATTGCCTGCTCCAGAACAGACCAGGGCTACAAACCAGAGATAGGGATGAAAACTAAAATCTCAAGGAGCAGCAGGTGAGAACAAAGAATTCAGAAAGGTACGTTTAGGGGCTAAGGTCACTAAAGACATGAGGATTGGGAGTTTGGAAAAGATTACATGTCTTCCTCTGGAAGGCAGAGAAAACAAGGGCATGAATAAATGTATTTTGAGGGAAAAGAAACTAAGCCAGAAGTAGAAACTGAAAATGGTTGGGAAGTAGGAGAAATAAATAAATGTTTGTGTTTTATGGGATTAAATCTTTCTCAGTATTAGGAAAAAAAACCACTGAGTGGGTATATATGCAGAAAACAGAATGCTGTGCTTCCCTACATACAAAAGAAACTGAAAGCTTTCGTATCTATAAACCTCATTTTTTACATTTTGTCAAAGGGAAATTCTAAAGAGATTTATTTTCGTCTCACCCACTTTGTTCTCCATATGATGTCATTGAGAGAATTACTCAAACACCATTATCTGTGTTCTGGGTTTGCATTTAGATCGGTACCTTTAAATCATAATTCTTTATGTGCTTTTACATAAAATAATAATGTGAAACTCTAAGGCTATGTGAGTTTTGACACGAAGCTCAGTTAAAGCAAAATTTATATAATTTCTGATATGTGATTATGAGATGAGAACACTTTGGAGAACATTTTAACTAAGGAATACATTATAAGCAGCACATCTCAGCAACATTAAATTACTCAGTGGAGATCCTACAAATAACTTGGCATTGGTTTGATCATGCTGCACAATAAAAACCTGTCTTGCACATGAAAGTCTTCTGCCTTAAGCACATTTTCTGGCCCTCAAGAAGAGGCCTGTCAAAAATGATGATTCCCACTAGCAAAATTTCTTCTTACATTGAAAGAAGGGGAAAAATTGAGGTGGAGAACCTGTGTGTCAGCAGCTTGTTCTTGTTTGACCCAAAGCATCAAGTCCCTTGTCTAAGAGAGGTGGTAAACTTAGCCAGTAATCTACCAGCTATTTCTAAAATAAAATAACATACTCTTTGTTTATTCTGGACATGCTTAGAAATTTATGTAGCTATAAATATGCTGGATTCTCTTGTAAAAACTGGGCTTTATTTGAGTGGGGGTAAGAATATTTTTAACACCGAATAAATCAATATTGAACATTTAACAGGAACTTTATATGGAAAAACAATCTAGCTACAAATTTCATAAAACTCTACTCAGAATATGAATCTGCAAAACTTTCAGCAGCATTTTTACTTTTGACTCTTATTTCCATCCTTTCTAGTTGGAAATGGGAAGAGGCCATTCTGAATTTACATATACACATAAAAATAAACTTTCACACTATGCCTTGTCATCTTTTGGGTAATGGACCACAAAATTGTGCTTTCTGTGCCTTAAACTGGTTCTAAGCTTACAATTTATTTGTATTAATAGAAAAGAGATTTCACCTCCTTGACTAAGATGTTCAGTCCTTATAAATTTCTCCACTGATACTTTTCATTAACATGCGGACTACAGAGAAGTGAATTCTGCCCTACCACAGTCTATATGCCTCAGTGTTCAGACCATGAAAATTGTAGGTCTGCTATACAGAATTACATGATGAATCTGTCCACAGAGCTAGCCATGGGACTTGAAGAGTATACATTTGATTAATTCTTCATTCATTAAAGTCTATACAGTTAAAAGTCTTTGGGAAATTACTTAAGAACACAAAAATGTTTTCCTTCTTCTCACAAGGTCATAAGCAAACAAAGCTGATTCTTTATGTATTTAGTTGTACACAAAAAACTTCTCATTTATCTTGCTTACCAATGCTGACCTTTAATCCAACACAAATTTCTTATGAGCAGCCTCATTCTCATTTAAAAAAAAAAAACTTAAAACATCAAGATTCACAATATTTACCCCTTTGCAGTTTCATTTAACGTTCCTCAATACTTACCTCCAAGTTCACTACAGGAAGCTGCCCTATTCCTACATGCTTTGACATTTGTTTGTTGGGACTGCAGGCTGTTCAGAACACAGATGTGGTTTTGCCGTATGAGAGTCTACAGCACAGATTTTAAATAAACCTGACTTTAGTCTTCACTCCTTATAGAATAAAGAAGTGTCCTCTGAAGAGTTTTGTCAGATGATACTACCTGAACAGGGATCCCAGATTAGTTTCATGGACTGGATATCAGTATCTTGTAAATAAACCAGATATGTAAAAGAAATGCTGAGGAACACAAAGATCACCAGTAAACATTTTTATCTAGACAGTGTGTTACTATATGAAACAAAAAAATAATTCAACAATCATGGAGAAAAGCAAGAATAATACTCTACTAACACCAAAATAGATCGCCTTAAGGAGTTAATAGATCTGCAGCAAGGTGCCCTGTTGAACTAAGTAACAAACTTGCACATTGAATGTCCCTTTGACTGCCTGAAATATTAAAACCAGAGAATTCCAACTGCAGGCACTACTCCCTGTGAATGCGCTCAATTATAACTCCTCTAAGAACACTGTAACTATTCTGTAACTATTACAGAACCCCAGACCTCCTAACATTTGCTGAGCAGATTTTCAAAGGTGCTGTTCTGAACTTTATAATACAGCGTTTTGTCTTTGTAAACAGCAACCTCAGGTAAACTTTTAATAATGGAAATTGAAGTAATTCATTTTTATGCAATTATGTCTCAACAACTTCAGCAATGCTCTGCAGTGGAGTATGGTATTTTGTAAAATTCAAAGTTAAAACCACTATCAGATGATCAGGCTAAAATAAATGAGTACACACCTTTAAAAAACTTTTTGCCACACACACTGATTTGACAGCACAGACTCCTGAGTGTTACCCCAAATTCAATCTCACTGAAATCTGATGCTCCTACACATAAAGCTACATATTTGGAAATCCTGAGAAATGAACTAATTTTTAATACCAGTGATTTGGAAGGAGTAGTTTATTTTGAAAACAACAGAAGAAAGTACTGATGTTCACATTTCCATTATCTGTTTAAACACACAGACTTCCATAGAGCAGAGTCTGAAGGATATTCCAGTTTTACTGATTATGATGTAAAGGACAGGTATTGCTTCAAATTACCTGCCCTTCACTTAACTTGGAAGAGATGGGGCTCCAGGCTATCATTAAGGGACTAGTGATCTTCTTTATTATGACCACCACTCTCCAGATCAGCCAGGTTGGTTCTGAAATAGTGACTGCATTATTGAAAAGAGATGCTTTAATCAGTGATCAAAACCAAGGAATTTAAATACTTTAAGAAATGAGGAAAAAACAGAAAGATTGCAAGATACTGAGAGATACAGATGAATCTAGACAGGTTTATGTGAGCAAAGGCTTGTGAAGCTGAAAGGTCAAGGCAAAGATGGGTCCATGCACAGAAACACAGAAGATGGAAGCACAGGAAAATTTTACAGTACATATCCTGTGGATGTCTTGTACTATTTCAGCATTATGGTTTAACCACAGATGCACTACCCATGCCTAATCATTGTTACACTGCACGATGTACAAATCTAATATGGTACACATCTGTTATAAAGAAAATCAGAGTTCATGTTGAGACAACCTGCGTAATATTCCTGAACTAAACTACACAGATTAAACAATCAACAGCATGGGCAGAAGCGCAATACAGCGAAACACAGAATAAAGTCCATTTACACATATAAAATTCCGTATTTTGTGTTCATATGTCTCAAACTGATATGTACCTTAAAGTCAATGTATCAGCTGTCCATCTTCACCCCACACCTCTCTAGCAGGTGCCCTAAAATACTGACATGTATTACACAATCCATACATCACAAATGATTATATAGCTCTTACTACCACAAATGCACCATGCAGCTGGTAACTGGTGGCGATATGTGTCTCAATCACAGCAAAAAATAGGAATGGAGTAAACAACCCACAGGGAGGATAAAGATAAAAAGGGAGTTCTGACAAACTCTGAAACACTGAATGAACTCAGTATGTTAGTTCTCACAAAAAACATCAACAAAAGAAAAGAAACCAACAAACAACCCAGGTATTCTCTAATACTATAATAATGAATTGCTCAGGGCAGTTTGACTGAAGTACCTGCATAAGAAATTTTCTTTATGGCCACAAATTCCTCCAACATTCATTCAGTTTCCAAGGCTTCAGCCAATGGAGAAAAACTTGCTTGTGAATGGAAGACAGAATGAAGGAAGAAAAAACAAACTGCACCTTATACACACTCTTGGATTTTTAGTTAATTGGTTAAGTCCCACATCTAAGTACCAAATACTATTTTCCCCAGCTTCATTACTTTGCCCTTAATAATTTACTACTTCTATGAACTGCTAATAAGATTGATTTTGACCCATGACATAGCTGCTTCCATCCTACAATATTGCAGATGGGACTCATTTTATTGCAAATTTCATTTCATAATTTATATTGCAAAAGGTATGGAACAATAAATTGTAATTACATACTTCACAGTTCATTTACTTCAAACTTACCCTTTGATATTCATAACTCCACTGACAGACACATCCTGTCAGTTCTACCTCTTATTATGGATATAATATCTGCATTTGAGCAAGCAACAGAATTTTCAAAGTAAACTTAAAGCAAGTCCATTTGGGGGAAAATAAAATAAGCCAACAGCTTATCTTAATACATGAACTTTAGTGGCTACTGCAAAAGGAGCAGTTGACTTCAATCACATTTCTGGTAATTCTTACAACCTGGTTGAAAAACTATGTTTGGGCACAAAAATATACAGCTCTAAATCACTGCTATGAAATTTGAAGGAAAGGTTAAAGCTCCTGGACATATTTTCAAGAAATAAACTTTGACTGCAATTTTTCCCAATCTTACAGCTGCCATGACGCAGAAATCATTATTTCTGATATTTCAAAAGGCCACCATGGTGACAGCCAATGATTACTCGAAAAGTTGCCTAACAAAGGAGGACTTAGTTTCTGTGCTTCCCAAAACAACAACTCTGCACAGCTTCATGTACCAATTTCAAGTAGGAGCTCACTGGATGCTTCCGAATAATTGCTAATAATCGGGATCTCTCATCCAGCATTGCATGTTCAATGACATACTCAAAGAACACTCTGCCCTCACAAAATTTGAGTTCTTAATAGAAAACTGGTCCTATCACCTTGCTTTTTACATCCCCAAAACCAGGTTCTAGCTCCAAAACAGGAGGTTGTAGTGTCAAAAAAATGACATCCTAAGTATAAAATACGAGGAACAAGGATGTGCAGTTAAAAAGCAAGCATACGTAAAAGCCCGTATCAGAAAACACACCTCAATACAAACCAACAGAGGATAAAGAGCAGCTTTGCGATAACCATAGCTGAACCATATCAACGATTGAACATATGTGTTGCCTAACAATAAAAGGAAGCAATTAAGTCAAGATGTTAACTCACCAGCCTTGTAGGAACCTTCTCTACTAATCTGTGCAGAACCTGCAGGCTATGGCAAAACTAAAATGGAGGGCACCCATCAGATCACTCAGGCTTTCCTAACATTCAAAACCTCTATGGAACAAATAAGCTAGAATGCAGAAGCAACTGCCTACAGCTACATAAATACAGAAACAACACAATATCCTAAATCATAAGGTGTCAAAATATGTATTTTTCAGGGGCCAAGGCTGATGGTTTGTTTATTGCCCTATTTGAAGAGGACACTGCTTGAAAGGCAAGAAAGAAAAGAAACAAATCAGTTACACATTTTATTTATTTCCTTTTTGCAAATAAATAAAAGTCCTAAGGACCTCACCCTCAATGTACTGCTATGATCTGTGCAAAGGCAGAAAGGTACACATATGTCATGTCCTCACCTGAAGTGCATGACATTTACAGGTTTTATCTGAAACAGGACCACACTTGTAACTGTCCAGGGTCAAGGAAAGGAAAAGGGCAAGGGAGAAAGGAACAACAAAATGACAATGACACTTGAAACCACTAAAATTGTTCCATATACAAGTATATCAAGAAACAGAGTTACTTGAATGTTTGTATCAAGTTTGAAACCCAGGGAAGCACCTGCAGTGACATAAATGCAGCAATGATACAACAGCATTGTGTAAACATGTATTTAACAGCGCTGACGTGGGGATTTGGCAGTTGGCTGTGTTTATACCAGCACATCTTCAAAAATGCTCATCAACCTTTACTGTTATGGCACAGGTGAGTTAAGAATAAAAACAGAAAAGCAAGAAGCAAAAAAGGTCATCCATGTTTCCTAAAACAGAGTGACCTATGTGTCACCTATGTATTTCCCACAGGAAATAAGGCTAAATGAGAAAACAAGACTAACTTGGCTTTAAAAGGAAAAACAAAACCAAACCAAACCAAACCAAACCAAACCAACAAAAAACCCCAAAACAACAACAATAGAATCTACAAATTCAACTCACTTCATGTTTAAAGCAACTAAAGTCTGGCAAAGGTGAAAGGACTGCTATGGTTCAGCAAGAACAGGCAGAAAGGGACCACTTGTATCTGACTAGTCTCAAAATATCAATAGTCCCCAAACACAAACGAGAAAAGAAATTGCTGTTGAAAGTGACATGTAATCTAGAGCAGGGCTTTTCAGCCTTATAAAAGGACCTTCTTCTTCAAAGCAGAACATTTGAGTGCCTTCACTCAAGGATGCCCACTTGAATCTACCAAAAACAGTCACTCTGCTCCTAGCGTTGATCTGCGTTTGGAAAACAGAGGAAAACAGCAAGACTCATGGATATGGGATCTTAAAGGAGGTTTACAGGCGGAAGGCTTTGGGAGCTGCTGCCTCTGATAGACACTTATCAGACAAGATTATTCAAAAATAGCAAATGTGTTCACAGCTTTTAAGACGATGCAAACAACAGAGGGAAACGATGACAAGCGAACTGCCCTCACAAGTGCTGCATGTATTTTTTCATCAATCTTATCACTGATACTGCATAGCACGCTTGCATAGCAAAGTGGTAAAAACACACAGGCCTTGTGCTTGTATCCTTGTGATGAGGGATACAGACATTTGAATTGACCTGAACGTATACCATGTTAGTTATCGCCCTTGTTAAATACTACCATAAATAAGAGCCATGTTAACATATGACCCATCTGCTCTCTCCTACCTCATGCCAGCAACCATTATTCTTTCTTTCACTGTTCTTTGCCACAATTAAAACTGAACACAAAATTGTAAACAACAAAATGATAAAATGATTGTGTAGATCATACACTCACTGGAGTAGGAATAAGTTAAACCAACTGCTCAAACTCTTGGGATTTTAAGGTGACACTACAAACTCAAAGGTGTGCCATACTTGTGCTTATGTTCCAGCTGAGTGGTTGGAATTTCTTGTGCCCTGCCTTTTACTCCGTATTTTTGACTGATAACTCTGTTCCTCCAAGATAGGAAGTTGGAGTCCAGTGCCATATTCAGACATAACAGACTTTTTTAAGGTCTTTCCCTCATAATTTCCTTCTAGACTTCTCTCAGAAAACAGACATATAAGCATAATTGTATTATATAAAACTTGCACTGGAGAGCTAAAAACACTAAAAGTCTGACGGCAAATGCCAAAGTGAACAATATGCTCCATTTTTATAAACAGGCTTCTAAATAATGGGAATTAAGAGTATATGGTAATTTTCAGACTATATTACACGATTCCTAACATTCAAGAGAAATCAATTAAGTTGTAAATGGCTTCAAAGCCATTCCAGTACAAAGTCAAAACTGTACCATCAGTTTGACTTTGCAATGAAATTCTGAATACTCATTAGGTCACTTACACCTCAGCAGGGAATCAGTAACGACAACCGAGAGGCAGAAGCCTCAGATCTGGCAACTGACAATACTAGCATGGACTCAAAACTGCAGAACACCCTCAGCTCAGCAGACAGAAGCGAATAACTGAATGGGCAAAATGCTTCTACCTAATGTGGATTTGACAACAGAATAAAATTAGGCAGCCCAACTTTAGCTCTGAAACAGAAGTATAAGTTTTAATGTGGCCTCCAACTTCAGCTGCTTCTGTGTTGTCAAAAGGAAAAAACCTGGATAAGAAAAAAGAAGTCTGTAAGAAAAGCAAACCTCAGGTGGCTCACAGCCCTTAGCTGAGGGCATCCCAAGCTGACTGGCACAACTCAAAGGGGTAACCAACTGCCTAGGTTTGGTTTGGTTTTTAAAGATCTTTAATGGATTACAGGGGTTCTCAAAGCCCTTAACCACATCTTCCCAAATTCCAAAGCAATATGAAAAATTGATGATTTATATTTAAGTGGCATGATACAAATATTCTGGATGAAAAATGAGTGGAGCTTAAACTTTGGAAATTCCACTTAAAAAGCAAACTTCAAGTAACCAGCACTGTTCCTCCCAATCTTTACATTTGCCTCATTTTCAAGTCTCAAGCTGATGTTTAACCTCTAAAGAAATACCTCCCAAAACAGCACCTACTTGTATAGTAAGAAAAAGTTAAAATTAAATTAATCCATCACAATTCAGGATTATATTTCCTTCATAAACTGAACTGTGGCAAAAGCTTTCCTAGGACACTACAGTAGACCTTAACACGCACAGGACAGAGACTGAGTGGTAAATTAAGACTCCTAGTTACTAGCATTTATACTATGTGTTTGTTTACACAAAGAAGAGGAAGAAAAAATTGAGTACATAGTAACCTTTTTTTTACCTGTTATTCCAATAGTTTAAAACGAGCAAAAGGTAACTATTAAATGTTCTCTCTCTGTATAGCCACTCTATTTGAATACAAGCATATTGTCCTTGCTCTTTTGTGTGAAGACAGTACAAATTGCTTCGTTGCTGTTTGTAGTTCTTGCTATGTCAAGTCTAATGTCTAACACTCAAATGTCTAACACTTTAATACTCTTTTCACCTTTTACAATAATGAATGCAGAATTTTGAACAGCCTAAGTATGCATTCAGTAGTCCTCAAATACTCCTTTACATTAATTTTATTCAGATAGTATTTTTTTACTGCTTTTTATTTGTAGCCATAATTCTGTTCCTTTAAGGAGGATAATTCCCTTGATTTCTATGCACGTGTTAAGAAAAAATGGTTTATAAAAATTATGAATACAATGCCAATCAGGTTCAAAAGACCTGCAACCCTGATTACATGTATATGAAAATATAGGGGTTTTATAAATGGGGGGGAGGTTGGTAAGTTAAGAAGTAAGAAAAACTAATTCTATTACTATATGCACTAAAAGGGGTGGATTTTACTTTTATGCATCTCAAAAAAAGTGAGAGAATAGACTTGTCCACTTGTACTCTTTTTAGCAACATGAAAGAGGTAGAGCTATGTCACTAGTGAGGAAAATATCTATTAAGTTGTCAGTTATATCATTTACCTTAATAATGTGTAGCAACTGCAATCACAAAAAGTGACATATAACACAAGGACTTGTCACAGCACTGAAAGACAGAACAGTAATTAGTTGGCATAAAAGAACTTGAAGATGAAAACGAGGAGATGTATAAAATCCCTTATGTGTGTGTATATATAGTACAGATACAACAGATACACAAAAGTAACAGACTCATCTACAACGCCTGGATGATTTTGTAACCATTGCTTTGCCACTACATAAAGAACCTGTCCATTTATTTTCTGCCATGGACAGAGACTTTACTTTGGGTTTCTCAGGCCACTTACTGCTAAAGATGGTATTGTTTTAACTCCCATTACAGAAAAGAAACACAGAGGAACTAGACAGTCACTCCAAGTCCTCCATTTGTTCCTGGAGAAGTCCAGCCACATTCCCCCATAGAAGAGGAAAGGATCACTAAGTTGGCATCGCATTTTGAATACTTCTGTATAATCACTTCTGACTGGGAGTATGAGCCCTTTCTTTCCATGGGTTTGGCCTTGAGGTGGAGGAAATAAACTGGTTTTCATGTACAAGGTGACAGTCACATGAATGTATTTACATTAAGAGTCTCTGCTCTCAAAACTAACTCTAAGATCATGCACACATAAGTATACAAATACTATTATCTCAAACTCACTATAAATTCCTTTAATGTCTGAATGACAGAAATAAAGGCAATAACTTGCTTTTGCAGGAACTTTCTTATCAAAGTTAAGAGTCAAGAATAGTTGTCTGTCAGTGTCAGGTTTCATCACCCTCTAAGCTACACCTTTCTTTAGGACATGTAATTGAAATAGAATGAAACGTTGAACTTACAAAAAGATATACCATATCTTCCATAAGGGAGAAATTAATTCAACCAGAAGAACAGTTGACTACAGCATTTACGTCCTATTTAAATTAATGTAACAGTCCCACTCAACTTTAAATTAACAATGACATTTAAATTTCTTATGTTTGCTAAGTTGAATAATGGTGAGACAACAGGGCAATTCCCATCTCTGCTACACATTCCTAACTGAACTAACAAAACTGTCATATTTAAGGGTAATAAGGAGAATAAAAATCTTATTTGGGTTTTATACAACCTGCAGCTGACAGAGGTAGTAAGATAGGTTGGACAGGCTCTTGAGCAACCTTGTCTAGTTGGAGACAACCCTGCTCATGACAGTGGGGTTGGAACCAGATGATCGTAAGGTCCTTTTCAACCCAAACTATTCTATGATTCTACGTATAAACAGTACTGTCCGATGACTATAGAATACACTCAGCAGTGAATGTTCCAGTCTTAAGTCTTCAGTATGAGTTAAGTCACTCATGGGAATGCATCTATAGATTTTCAACATATGAAGACAGATAATTTGCTGGATCATTTTCTGCATAGATTATCTCCCACGTGAAATGCCAAAATGCCAAATGTAGAAGATGACCCTGTCAGAGGCAGCTCTTTTTGCATCAAGAGCAGAAACAGAAGGATCATTTGCAATCCTTCAGATTGGTTACCCTTTTTGCTACACTGCTTTTTGTTTTGCTTTTATCCTAAAAGGCTGCATGAAGTACATTGGGATAACTTTTCCAATGTACTAATATAAAATATGACCATAACCATAATAAAAACTACCTCCATATACTAGGATGCTAATGTGGGTACAGAAAGCCTTAATTTTAAAAAGGAAGTTATTTTCTCCCCAGTAGTCAGCTCCCATTCTTATAGAAATCACCTTTAGGAATGAAATCAATTTTTCATTCAACTGCTCAGTTAGTCACAGTGACACTTGATTATGATACTGGGTTGGAGCAATCCCAGGCACAGCTACAGGTTGGCCAGAGAAGAGATTGAGAGCAGTCTTGCAGACAAGGGCTTGGAGGTGTTGGTTAATGAGAAAAAGAACATGAGCCAGCTTCAGTGTGCACTTGCAGCCCAGAAAGCAACCGCATCCTGGGCTGCATCAAAAGAAGCGTGACCAGCAGGTCGAGGGAGGTGATCCTGCCCTTCTACTCTGCTCTCGTGAGACCTCACCTGGAGCATTGTGTGCAGTTCTGGTGTCCTCAACATAAAAAGGACATGGAACTGTTGGAACAAGTCCAGAGGAGGCCACGAGGATGATCAGGGGACTGAAGCACCTCCCATACGAAGACAGGCTGGGAAAGTTGGGGCTGTTCAGCCTGGGGAAGAGAAGGCTGAGTGGAGACCTCCTAGCAGCCTTCCAGTATCTGAAGGGGGCCTGTAGGGATGCTGGGGAGGGGCTCTTCATTAGGGACTGTAGGGACAAGACAAGGGGTAATGGGTTCAAACTTGAACAGGAGAGGCTTAGATTGGATATAAGGAAGAAATTCTCTACTGTAAAGGTGGTGAGGTGATGGAATGGGCTGCCCACAGAAGTTGTGAATGCTCCATCCCTGGCGGTGTTCAAAGCCAGGTTGGATGAAGCCTTGGGTGACATGGTTTATTGTGAAGTGTCTCTGCTTATGGCAGGGGGGTTGGAACTAGATTATCTTAAGGTCCTTTCCAACCCTAACTATTCTATGATTCTATGATTGTTCCTCAAGCAGGGTGGTGCTGAATTTCAACTAAAGCTACCACACATTCGCATGGATTTTCCCCAGCAATAGATTCAAACATACTGCTTTCTCACCTCTCTGGAATGGCACATCACTGTATCATGCTATGAGATCACATTGTATGTGACCATTTAAACTGCCTCAGTATCAAAATAATTATTCTAAAAAAGACAACTGGAAGAAAAAGTGTTATGTTTTACCCTCAGTATTTTAGAATCACATACAGAATGCCACTCTATTTGTACAATGGGATTTGTAAAACATAGCTTCAATAGTTCAAGAAGAATGGGCAGAAAGGTGCAAAATCAGCCCAGCATTGTTACAATCATCCCACAGTACAATGAGGACAGTGGAGTAAAGAAATGCAGAAGCAATAAGTACCTATAACTTCCCACAACATGAACTTTCAAGCTTTACTATTAATAAAAACATATTACAGAGTTGTTTCTTGAGAGTGTATGGTTTGCCCTTTCCCCTCATTCTGAAGCTGCATTTATATTCAGCCTGAGAATAACAAATTGCTACCACCTGCATTTGCAGGCTTATTAAACTCACACTGCAGAAACTAAGCCACAGGGTCTTTAGCCCCCAGGTAACCCTCTCACACACCAAAATGGCCTGTGGCTACTGCACAGACAAGCAAAGAAATCTTCACATTCTTTCACTTCTATTTCAGCACCCTAGTGAGAGCTGCTGTGTATCCACCAGCATGATTTCCTTCTTTCTTCAAAAAGATTGGAAATATTTACTTCGTATCTATAAAGTGCACCTATAAGCTCCAGGAGAGAGAGTGGAAATAGTTTACAGTAATAAGCAATTTTAACACATACCCCATGCATTAGTTTGAGGAAATACTAGATATGATCAGTTACAGTTTCACAACCAGCTTTATGTGAGCACTGTTTCCATTCAATGGAGCCAGTGGTAAGGATACAATGAGATCTGTAATAGCAGAATCTCACAACCACTTCAGCTCCTCAAAGGTATGTTCCTTGTACATTCACCTATCTACAAGAACTGCCTTTAATGATAAGTCCTTCAGTTGGTCAGTCTCGAGAGAAAGACAGCGCCCTACCTTGAAATCCCCACTGTAATGATTAACTTTCTCTGAAACACAAATTATGGCAATTTTCCTTGCTGAGACTGGCTGAGATCTAATTTGTTGTCTCGGGTATCTCAACAGTCCACACAACTATGTTCTTGCATTCATATTACTATGACTTAATGGCTACATGCCAAAAGTGCAAACACTCAGTGCTCTGGCATTACCTGTATCCAAGAGCAGTCCTTCAACATAAGGATTGCTGTAATCAGCCAATAAAAGCTCCATATGGAACTATCATTTAGAAAAGCAATTTAAGTGGATAGGGATTTCATCTCCTAATGTTTGAGGTAGTATGTTTTCTGTGTTTACCATGAAGACTCTCATCGGCTTCCCTGTTTTATTGCCTCTTCTGTAGAGATGAGAGTGTCAGACAAATACCTTCTCTTTTGTGGTATAATAACAATCCAAGTAGCCCTGAGCACACTGACTGGGGTAGAGAAGTCCTTGTTCTCCACCACAACTGTAGGTGGACAAAGGAAACCAGACACCACAGGAACACTGTATGAAATGAGAGCCATATGAAACTGGCAGAGAAATTCCCAGGTTTGGAAAATGTGCAAAAATATTTTCTATCATTTCCCAGCTTTGGAAAACATTAAAAAAATCTTTTCTATTTTGCATCACAATAAAAACAAAACATTACAAGATTTATTTATTTAAAATAGAGAGCAAGACAACACTGCAGACAAAGACAGTTTAAGCATGAAAGCAAAAAGAAAAAAACCAACAACAAATAAAACACAAACAATTAGGACACAAACAATTCAGATGAGGCTCCAGATCCCACAAATAAGCTCAGACATTAGTATCTAGGTTACGTGTTTGACACCAATTTGAATTAAGACAGTCTTGGACAACATGGTCTAGAGTGAGGGTTCCCTGGCCATGTCAGGGGGTTGGAAATAGATGATATTAAGGTCCCTTCCAACTCTAACTTTTCTATGAGTCTATGAATATAGAGACATGGACAGTGCTACAAGAATTCTTCAACTGGAATTTTACTGTGTATAGAGGCTACAGACACAGAAGATAGAAGGAAGGCCTGCACGAAGAGAATCACGTTTTCTCTCTAACCAATACAGGCCTTCCTTCTGTGGACAAAGCCTGAGAAAAAGTTAAAGGGTTGTGAAAGAAAACAACTAGAGGAGTCTTTCAGGGTCATAAATCAAACCGAACAAGAACATGTAGTTCATCGGAAAGATTAAACATATTCCAGTGTCCTTAACTAACGTATTTCCATAATCAAGATAGAATGATTAGCATTATTTCTCCCCAAATGACCACCATGACCCCCAGAGACCACTCCTCCCTAATTACAGTGCCTGCACCATGGCCTGATCTGCCCAAATTACCATACACATGAGTAATGAGAACTGGGTGGGCATTTCACAGAATTATAATGAATATGTACATAATGAAAATATATAAGCTGTAAACTGTCACTTCTCAGTGTGCATGATAAGCAAAGCAATCCCCCATGTATCCAGTACCATAATAACGTCAAGTCAGTTTCTAATCCGTCATTCTGGTTAGAGAGTATATTGCCCAGATTTTGGTGACAGGTTTCATGTGGATCTCACTTTTCATATTATCACTTTCATCACACCTGAGGAAATGTTCTGGACAAAAGGCTCACCAAGACTGGCATACTTCTCTCTAAATCTTCAGGGTCAATAAATCGGTGTTTCTAAAAAAGCACACCACACTGGAAAAAGTATAACCTGCTCTTCTTACGCAACTATTTCTGTGCTTCCTTCTAAGACAGGATTTATTTCTACAGGAACAGGCTTCCTCCTTAAGGAAGAATTTGGTTTTCATAAGTGTTGGAATGTGCTTAAAAGCTATAGGGTGTTCTGCCTAGAATCGTGGTAACACAAAGGCAGCTAAGGTTTTACAAACTGCAAAACAATGTATTCAGAATATGGGCAATTTGGAATTATTTGGGCATGTGAAAGACACAGATGATACGGTTTTCCAGGCACAAACCAAAATATAAATGGACTTGATTGCTCCCCACTGCAACCACTGCACTAGTGTACCTTACTGATGAGTGAGCTCCAGTTTGACATCATTCCCATCTTTCCTTGAGCTCACAATATAGAGCAGCCACCACAAATACACTCTCTGCTAAAAATCCCAGAGCAGCAAAACCTGTTGCTGACAAAGTCTGAGTTATTGCCCACCTACCTGTGCTCTTGATTAGCGGCTCAACCACAAGAGATAAAAACTGTGAATACAAACAGTATTTGAAAATTGCAAGTGATATTAAAGGCATTTCTTCAGAAAGGAGGCTCTGTTTGCAAACAGGTTATTTAATTTCTTTGCCCTGCCTTGCAAACTTAGTTTGTTAAAGTAAGACTTGTTTTCATGCTAGAATCCACTGGGAGGCTGATCATGCTGAAGCACACTTCACTAAGTGCTGGAGGAACAAAGAAGGATGCAAAAAATGTTTCAGTATGTGGGAACTGCATATTAAGTGACTCCTTGATTTTCCTAAATGAATACACTGAAATGAAGAATATTTCTTATAGAGCCAAATGAAGACTTACCACAGAGTAATGAGTAACTGCAAACAAAATTATAGCTCTTTCGCCAGCTCACTTTATATTCATTTAATTGCTAAAAGCTTTGAGAAGGAGTTCTTAATGCAAAAACTGTGTTGCACTCCTTTAATAAGGCAGGTGTAGGTAAATTCATGCTGTGGACCACACACATATCCCACATAAATTCTTATCTTCATTCCCACAATGATTTGCTATTATCTTCTGCTCCTTCACAGCCCAGTTACCCCTTTTCTACAAGTTTCAGCCACACACATAAACTATCACTAAATTAGGAAAACAAGAACAAGAAAACTCATTTGACTCAAAGACAGTGTTCATTATCACATTAAGAAATTAGTTGTTCTACTTATAGGTACAAACCATCCAGGATCAAAACAAAGACAATCCCTTGAACCTGGATAATGATACATTAATATTACTATTCATATTACTAGATTTTGGAGATCACCTTCCTTTGAATTTCAAGGAAAGCCAATACAGGGATACAGAAAAAGCAGCAACTACATGATTCTCTTGAGCTAAGGTCTTTTCTATGCAAGTATAAAGGTACTTGAAGTTCCGCCACTTAAGTACCAGCAAAGAGCAGTGCCATTTTAGCATCTATCCTCAAAAAGTTCTATGTGGGAAACTGCACTAAATCCATGGCCTGAAAAATCTGAATGAGTATACAAGGCAATACAGTAAGGCCCCTGAGAGTGAGGAAATGCCCAATTGTTGGCATAGAAAGATTTGTTTCATTTTTGATCTCTATGACAGCAACATCTGTCCTTCAAAGAACCAGCACATACACCCCAAAACAGTAACTCTTCACAAGCTGGCAAACTGCAGGCTTTAGGATACTTTTGACAAACACAATATAACATGAGAATGAAAGGAGCCAACTGAGTCATCAAGTCTAGACCTCCCTGCCAGAGGTCAGCTTGTGTTACAACCACACACTGATCAGAAAGCTCTGCAAGTTTCTGCTTACTCCACATACTCATATTTAAGACAAACAATACTGTCCAGCAGCCTCTAACAGCTGGTAGACCTAACAAATAGAAGATCCCCAATGACAACTATACTATAGCACATAAAGAAAACAGATCAGCTCTGAAATCCCCATCACGCTCCATCACTGTGACTTTGTAAGGAAATACCAAAGGAAACCCAGACCCTAAGTGCTCCAGGAGTAAATCCCTACAAGATCCTTTGCTAATCAGACTCAGGGGAATGTTATCAGTGTTATACTTAAATTCTGAGTAAGAAAAATATACCATGTAAGCAACTGGAACACTTTAATAACTCTGCAGTACTGCATCCTCACCTATAACTTGCATAGAGCTATAGTAAGTTTTCACAACATGAAAGCCATTCAGACTGGAGTTCTTTTCCACCTCTCCCTCTCTCAATTACAGACAAGAAAAAAATAGAGAGCAGGAAAACATAAAAAGGTATCTTCCCTGATCTCTTAAGCATATCTCAAATAATCAAGGTGCCTACACAATCCCAAAATCTCACATGATATCAAAGTCACTCATGAATGAAAATGTCAACAAGTATTTCTAGTTTATTCCAATAAATGTGAAATTTGGGGGTTAGTTTAATACGCTACAGTTTGAAATACTGTTCTTGGAAAACCAAAGAAAGTTCTCTCAAATAAAGTTTCTGGGTGGTCCAGTTAACAAGGCAGCTGGAACTTGCAAGGGCTTCACTTGAGGGTATTTCTTTCCACAAGTTTTGTAAATCTTACATGGATTAACAAGCAAATGGTGCAAACATTAACCCACTGCAATTTTGCACTGCTTGGGTGCTTCCAACAAGGCTGCAAAGACTGCCCTTAGGAACCTTATTATAACAGATGAATTTCACTCAAATGGCCCCATCTGTCATATTTCATTCATATGGCTGTAGCTTAAACTCAAAGAACACCCAGGGCACAGTTTCATCAAAATGCTTTGCTAAGCAATCCAAGAGATGAAAGAGGTAAAGAAGATAATGCTCCAAATCTTACACTGGGCAGAGAATGCGACCCAAACAAAATGAAAATCTGGCAGATTCATTCAAGTTAAGACATGGGAATCAAGTATCCCCCCGTTCCCTTCACCCCATGAGCTGCAGAGGTATTTGGCAGAGGCCATCTTTCCCTTCCTGTCATTTTTTATTTTCCAGAGTTTGGCCATCTGTCCATTACTAGGTCATTCCGAATGAGAAATCAGTTTAGAAGCATAGAGCCACCTTCACAACTGTTCTCTGGGAGGGCAGATGAGGACAGAAAGGGATGATTAAAGATTTTTTGGTTAATAGTAAGATAAGGAGAGGGGCAGGGGGAATCTGATTTGTGTCTTGCAAGACAGAAGCTAGTTTCAATCTACTACCATCTGTAATTAGTCTGGAGGAATGGAATTTAACCCACACTTGGCAGCACAGCAGTTCTATTTTATATTTAAAGTACCTGGACCTAGTAAAAAACCTCTCACTTCAAGCACATCCGGTCAGCTACAGAACTCCAGTTTCCAGTGAAAGAAGGTGAATAATACAGATGGTATTCACAGCTACAGAGGACAGACCTCCACCTTTTCATAAAGGGGGCATCTGGTGCTCACATCTCCTACACGTTATCCTCTTCCAGATGCAATGCAATATGTTTGACGCTAGTATTAACCTATTCTTTCTCTTTCATTTTATTTACTCCCCCGAGAGTTTCATCAATATCGATTACCAGTGAACACTACCATCAACCTTCCAGTACCTAAAGAGAGCCTACAAAAAAGCTGGTGAAGGAATTTTGATAAGGGCATGTAGTGACAGGACAAGAGGGAATAGATTCAAATTGGTAGAGGGAAGATTTAGATGACACATTCAGAAGAAGTTCTTCCCTGTGAGGGTGATGAAGCCCTGGCACAGGGTGCCCAGAGAAGCTGCAGCTTCTCTTATGGTTCTTAGAGCCACAAGAACCCTGACAGTGTTCAAGAACAGGCTGGATAAGGCTGGGAGCAACCTGGTCTAGTGGAAGGTGTATGGCAGGGGGTTGGGACCAGATGAGCTTTAACATCCTTTCCATCCATATCAGTGGGATGATGCAAGTTTAGCATTTGCACCCTGCTGTAAATCCATGGCCATAAGTAAATTCCACTCCAAAGAGTACACAATGAAATGTGCAAGAACTATCCCAGTGGAATCATACGCTCACAGAAGCCATTCCACATGCTCTGTACTAATGCAGAGAATTGCTAACAATAATGACATTTCTGTTGGCATTTTAAAGCTATTTTAAGTGTAAACCATTTTATACAGATAGATATTAGACTATAATGAAGCCAACACCTGTAATATTCTCATGTCATGAGATCAATCACAGCTCAAGCAGCTGTTCACTAACTCCAAAGAACTGGAAGAACTCAGTGGCAGCACTTGTCTTCAACTTCGTATCACTAAGCCACAACAAGATGCAAAGCATCTTTCAATGCACAGTGAAAACCACTTTTTTAAACATGAGAAGCTAGATGAAAAAAAGCTAGAGCAATAAATTATGCAGGTGAGATCTTCAAGCACTGGTGGAACAGTGCAGAAGGGCTTGCATAGCATTCATCTGCAGTAGATCTAAATCCCAGCTAGGAATATCTCAGGTTTATGGAGAGTAAATTCCCACACTCAAAAAAATAGCAGTCAATTAAAAAAAGTAACTCTATAGCATGTCTCAGCAATACACATATATTACATATGCATTATAAAAAGAGACTACTGATGGCAGAGAGAGACAGGAGACATTCACATCAGAGTGAGGTGAATCACTGCAAAATGTAAAAGCTCAAAAGGGAATATGCAGAGTGGTGGGTAACTGCTTGTTCCCTCAGCAGTGCTGGGTTTAGAAAGGAATAGCAGTAATAACATTCATAATGAAAATCCCTTAACTGTTTAGAAACCACAAGCCTATGCAGTGACTACTGTTATCTGGGATTTTTTATGAGACAGGGAATTCCACAAGGATGATTTTTGTTAGAAATGCCTTAGTGTGTAACCATGTAATAGCTGTTTCCATGTCCTCTGAACAGCCACATCAGTCTAGGGAGAAAAAAAAAAACAACAAACCAGCAAACAACTAAAGATGATCACAAGGAAAAGTTACAGTAGTCACACAAATCCATTCACCATCAAATTTTGTCAGCATACTTTCACAACTACCATACCCCTCAAGACCTTAGCAAGAAAGGAGGAACTGAACACTTGAAAAGTCCGGGCTACTACAAAAGTCACTGGGCAGATTTGAGCCAACACTAACACTGAGACAAGGAGAGACTGCAAGCTAATTTGCAGACTTTTCTGTAAATTCGCATTTTTACTCTGGGGGAAAAAAGCCCTACACAGATACCATGCGACTCTTTGAATTCAGCCTAGACCACCTGTTTCTTCCCATTCCACATTCCTACAAAGGAATGCCAGATTAATTTACCTGCTGTAGAAAGTAGAGCTTGCTATGGATCTTGCACTTTCTTCATCATTTTAAACTAACAGGCAAAACACTTTCCCCCCACTTTCAATAAGGTAGCTGGGTAAGATTTTGAGACGTTTCCCTAGTTTTGGTCTGATTTCAAGCTCACTTCAGTCAAAATCAGCTTTTCTGTTGACTTCAACAGTTAGGCATCCTCCTTTGTTCTGTTCTGGGCAACATGAAGATTTTAACTGAGTCCTTTGAGGTATTTCCAAAATACCATAGCATAACACCTTGCACAGGAAGAAGGGAGGGGAAAAGGAAAGCAAAGCTATTTAAGATCAACCAATCAGCTATACCTTGCCTCCTTGTACAGAGAGAACAGACATGGCATCAAGCAGCTATTTCGTAAGGCTAAGGAAAAACACAATCACATTAAACATGCACTGATTGTCATTTAGAATTAGGCACCTCACCATCCACCTCCATTTCAAACACTGTTGCAGACTCATATACTCCTGCCCAGGAAAACATTCAGCAGCTCTCTGTCCATACAGATCCTTCTCACCAACAATAGAGCAGAACTTTCTGCCATCATACAATCATAGAACCAACTAGACTGGAAAACACCTTCTACCTGAAACAACCCTCTACCCTAATCCAACTGTAAATTCTTGGTTATTTCTTCACCAAAGCCATATAGTATTTTTCAGGACTCTGAAGCACAGCTTCAATTATGAGGGTCACACAACCTACTACAAATATAATCTATTTTCATACACCAGGATACTGCCCTCCAGCATGAGAAGGATTTCCACAAAAAAAATTACAGTGTTCTCAAATAGCCTGTTAAAACAGTTGTTGCAGAATACAGCACCGAGGCGTTCACACAGGTTTGTCAGTTCAGACTCAGACATGATGCAAAAAAAACAACTCAGACAAATATGTAATTTGAATTTCATGTATTGTACAGGTAGCAAAAACTCAGGTTCAACTATGCTTCCCAATAAAGATATACCTAATCATTTCATTCTCCCAGCTTTTTGTTTTCAAGCACGACTTTTGCTATTTGTTAAAAGCAGCATAGTAAGAAGGACACTGTAATGGCTTTCATCATCCAGAAGAACAACAAAAAAAAACCAAACAGCCTAACAATTAGCAATACATGTTTCTCTCAGCCAACTGCACAAGAATTTCACCCTCAAGTATGCAAACTACTCTATCACTTCCAATTTTGCAATTAAAAAGTAAAAACTCCCTGAAAACTACTGGAAAGGTAACCTAAAACAGTTTTCCAACAAACAGCTGTGTGACACAGCTCCAGTGTGCTGCAGCTGCAAAAGAGGGTTTCCCAGCAATCAGGTCATTGTTCAAATAGATAAAAACTGAATTCTCTTTCATAGTCCCACTACTGCCTTCTGAAAAAAGCCAGTTCTCCACAGCATCACAGCAATTATAATCAGGCCAGACCCTTTAATCTTGAAATTCTATTATAAAATTAAGTAAGCTTTCCTGATCTATTTTAAACATGGGAAAACATGACAACTCTATTCACTAAAGGTCAATCCTGTTAATTACAGACTCAAGAGCCATGTGAATCAGGACTGGACTCTGGTGACAAATTTTTTCCTAGCTCAAATGACTATTTGAGCTAGGGTGTAAGGACTAAACTGGGGTGAAGTTTATAGCTTTCTGGTTTTAGGTACATTATCACGTGTCTAAGATGACCCTCAAAGACAAACAGGTTTAGGCAAGCAGATTAGCATAGCTAGTTTCAAGCTACTACATGTCCCATCCTGGCAGTGTCCGGGACTACCTTGGACAGGGCTTGGGGCAACCTGCTCATGAGGAAGGTGTGCCTGTCCGTGGCAAAGAGGTTGGAACTAGATGATCTTGAAGGTCTCTTGACCCTAACCCATACTGTGATTCTATGATCTGTTCCAGAAATGACACAATTTTGTAATCCAGTGTTACTGTGAATTTTCTTTTCTTACTTTGCATGTACTTTTAGGCCTACATAAAAGTTATAGATAAGCCAAGGATCTATGAATGCACACTGAGCAGAATTCTTCAGCCTTACTCAACAGGATACAAAAATCTATCACTCAGGACTAGCCGCACACAGTGATATATTGCTATTTCCTTTATCATACTCTGATAACCAGCATTTCAGTCCCTCATGTAAATGTATTTTGATTCTCATTTATCAAACAGAAGCAAGGTCCTTTTCTGGTGAACTTAACTGCCTAATGTGTAGTGGTATCAGCTTTCCCCACAGCATACTGAACAACTGAGCATACTCTAAGAGATTTGATCACAAAAAGGATAAAGTGTTCACTCACCTCTGACGATACAAAGGTAAGATGGTTTTCATTACGGTACCATTACCACTCCGAGCTATAGCAAATGGATAATTTCGCTTATAAAGTTAGATTTCCCCTTAATCTTTTTACGGACAAGAACAAAAGAGATTAACTGGAGTAGAAATAATAGGATGCTGAGTAACAAAAAAAATTATCTAATCTTAAAGCAGATGTTATTTCAAAGACTTCAGGATACAGGTCTTGGTCTTATGTCAGTCTTTGTAAATAAAGGCAATACTGTCATTTTAATGGTCAATATAAAGCAATTAGAAAAAATTTTCAATGGCACAATACTAAGCTGCTATCAATACATTTTCTCAATAAACATCTCTTTCATGTTCAATCCTTCTGTCTTAGAGGCATTTAGATGATTTCCTTTAGTAAAGCAATTTCATTTAAAGGATTTTACTCACATTTCACAGTCTGCTCATGACCTATTTCTTTGTATTTGAACTAAAACTAATGATGTTTCCCACACACTTTTCAGAATAATAAGATCGGGCACGGCACAGCATATTGGAGAGAATGGAAAAATACCACAGAAGATGCTTCAACCAACCACAAAACAACTACATGCATAAGTCTGAAACACTAAGTTTCTACATTGCTGGCATTTATAGCTACCTTGTGCACCTGCCCAAGGGGACATGTACCCCAAACACTAATAGTGATGCCACAGTTGATAGACCAACATAATGCAGCTCGGTGCACTACAAAGAAACCAGCTTGAGTTTTCAAAACCTGCATATCTTAATACAGAACTTTGCGTAAACAAATGAGCCCAGCAGCCATAGGAGACTGAAAACACTTTGTAAATACCATTACTTGTAAGCAAAAGGAAGAAGGCAGAGCCTTGCTGGCCCTATGCAGTCCTGCACTGTATTACTGGCTCTCTTCCCAAGACTGGCTTTTCGTTCCTGGCTGCGTTGGTCCCCAGCAGCACCAGCTCCAACCCTCTGCCCCAGCTTCTAGTGACCAGCCCAAAGAGATTTACCATGACTTGGTAATTTGACATCATCTCAGTAACTTTCTGTGAGAACTAGGTCAGATTTTTAAGGGTACATAAAATCAATGAGATTGATGCATTTTGGAAAGGGTCAGGAAACAATTACCAGCATTCTTAAGCAAGTCAGAAGGTCTAAACCAAAAAATCTGCAGATTCTGACACTCTTGCATTTTCCAAAGGGCTCAGTAGTTAGAAAAATGAATCCTGAGTTACAGTCTATTAAAGAAAAAGACAACTTGAGACTAAAATCTTGCAAGGTATGAAGCAGCATTTCCCAGTAGGGTATATTCTAACAGCAGTTTCACTGTTAAATATTTAAGTGAATTAAATTATGCAAGTTTCCTAGGAAAAGTAGGAAAGATATGAGATGCAGTTTACAGCACAGGGTATTTTTCAAAAGGAATGTGAGTAGGCAAGTTCAATTGAGCACCTTCATTTCAGCAGTATCAACATACAGCACACAGCCATAAATGCCACTAAGGATCTGTCACTTTCAAAAATTTCTGTAATCTCCTTATTGGTTGATATATTAAATAATGGGGTATTTTTTAAGCATGCCTTTGTTTTTTTAAAGTACACAAAACAGCAAGCATGAAATTTAGGTATAGCCTTCATCTAGATGATCAGGAAAGATGTGCAGTTTTAGGGTGATTCGCATCTTACCAGGTTTTCACTGTCATTTTGAAAGGCTATTGTACTTACTGAACCCCTAATGAAAGGCTTTCCAAACTTAAGACCTTTCATTATCTTTAAAAAGAGCTATCAGACATTTAATCATCAGCCTGGAGAAAAGAAGGCTATGTGAAGACCTCATAGCAGCCTTTCAGTATGTAAAAGGAACCTATAAGGATGATGGTGAGAGACGCTTCACTAGGGACTGTCATGTTAGGACAAGGGCTAATGGATTCAAATTTAAACAAGGGAAATTTAGGTTAGATGTAAGGGAGAAATTGCTTGATGTGAGGGTTGTGAGGCATCAGAATAGGCTGCCCTAGGAAGCTGCGAATACCCCATTCCTGGCAGCATTCAAGGCCAGGTTGGACGGGGCTTGGAGTAACCTGGTCTAGTGGAAGGTGTCCTGGACCATGATGGGGATTGGAACTGTGTGAGCTTTAAGGTCCCTTCCAACCCAAACCAGTCTGTGATTCTACGCTTGCTTAGATTTTCAAGGCCAGCACAGACTGATTCTAGGTGCTTTCAAACCTTTTGCTCATGAAAAGTCAGAATACTAGCTTTTCAGCACTATGGTGATACCAATTACTGTGCATTACCACAGTGAACTGAATGATTTATTAATACCCCAGGCTCTCTTTTACAGTCCCATATCTAGCCATAACAGAACCTATAGTGGATCACAAATCATAATGACCTATGACCAAAACCCAAGGGCAAACCTGCCATTTAAAAGATGCATAAATGATTAATAACTGAAAATGAAAGAAATGCATGGATTATTTGCTATATTAAATCATCTGTCGAAAAAGTGTTCTATTTCTGGTTTTGACAAGTAATACCACAGAGGAACTCAAAAGTCTTAGTCTGGTATTTCTGCAAATGCAATACAGAATGACAGCTATGGACAAGCACTCAAGTTCCCACTTTCATTATGACAAATGTACAAATCCCGCACTTTCCTTCATAAATGCTTGCTCCTGCTAAGCAAAAAAACTTAAAAATAACAATTGGTTTAACAAGAAATTAAGTTCTATTTTCCACCAAGTGGTTCATATCCCTGTCCATCAGCTCCACAGCCCCATTACAGAAGGCCACCAAATTGGCCACAAAATACATGCTTCCAAATCTCTAATCCTTTGTAATTCAAGTGATGTAGAGAGTGCCCGTCACAAAATTAGTCTATGATTTTCAAAAGCCTAGCTTGAAAACAGAAAGATGCAGCATGTGCAATGATTATTTCATTTAAAGAGGTGTGCTGCAGCGAAAGAATCTTTTATATTGATTAGAGTTTAAAAGGATAATAAGAATAAAGAATCCTGTTAAGAGTTATTAGCACAAGGTAATCACCACTAATGAGTATCATTAGAAAACACATTCCAACATCTTGAGGGATCCAAAGCACATAACTCTGTGAGCAGAAGGAAGGAGGTAGGATTTTATGGAATACGGATGTTCACAGGAACAGGACAGTTTACCCATCACAATACCAGATTCTTTTTTATAGAATAATGAAGTCATTTCCATTTCTTTATCTTCAATTTTACATTTTTGAAATTATTATAGGCCAGTTATTGAAATCCGGTAAACTGAAGCACACAGAATCATGTAACAGTTACGGTTGGAAAGGACCTCATGATCACTTAGTTCCAAAACCCCTGCCATGGGCTGGGATGCCTCACACTAGACCATGTTGCCAAAGACTGTCCATTGCAACGTGCCTTTGTAAGTTCTATCGCTAATTAGCTTATACGTATGTACTACAATTTCAGCATACTAATCAACTGCAGCTATTGTTTGAACAAATCAGATCAATGTTGCCTTAAGGTAAAAATAACTTATCTCAAAAATCTGCATTTAGTTTCAATGCAACACAAGCAGTTTTTTTGCAGTGCCCTTTATATCATGTTATACCCTTTTTTGTCAAAGCACGCTTGGGTTAATTAAAACTAACGTCAAACAAACAGGGTTTCTAATGTATAAGTAGATATTACATCAAATTTCCTACTTTCTAGCAACTTGGGTACCTGAATTTGAGCTGCAAAATTAGTTTTAAACTTCAGTTAATTTAATAAGTGTCATGGAGAGGCTAGTATCTATTTAAAGGAGTAAGAAATCAATAATGGGTGCTACACTTTCTCCTGCACCTCTTATACTGCTCTGAGGTTTCACAGCTTCCTTAGCACGTCGGTTTTTTATTTTGATCTGCAGCAAGAATTGTAGCGTTTTCTAGAAAGAATTCATTTATAGAAAACAGTGCCATGTACACAGACCAAAAAGCAAAATGTTCACACGTTTTCTTATCTTCCCAGTACTCTCGCAATAATTAGGAAGCAGGAGGAAAGGAGTCAGTACTCCGACAAAAGTATCATGTAAGCTGAAAGGCTTATTATTCTGACCAGGTATGCTTCAAAGCCTGGTTTAAGGCTGGCTTTATTTCTTATTAAATATGTGGGAATAAGAACCAACAACTCAGCTGATGGTATGCAAAGCTCTTATGTGGGCTGATTGCTATGGGCATCATGACAGCTTTGTTATGTAGGACAAAGTCACACTCCTACAAAAACAGTGTTGAATATACAAGAGAACTAATCACCTTCAGAATTTGCAGAAAACTTCTTTCCTTGAACAGATTTTACTTAATCTAAGGTACCTACATTCTACAGACACATCCATTTAAATCCAAGGTTTGCTATGGATCTGCCCCCAATTATCTCAGTTTTATAGATTTGTACTCCAACCCCACCAACCAGCTTCACAGCCACAGTTTTGAAAGCCTGATCAAGGCAGCAGATGCATAGTACTTTCTATTACTTACATTAGTAATCTCCATCAAAATCTCAGGAGTAGCTGCAATTACATAGCATTGAGTAAAACAAGCTTGAAGTTTTCTGAGATGTCTGAATACAAGAGACCTTAAAAGTGACTTGCTTTCAAATTACAGCCTCAATTAGGAAAAGAAAAGGATGATGGCCTCTGCTGCTTTTCTGAGACTCAGCTTAGTAGCATTAATGAATGGTATTTAACACAGACGTTCACAGAAAATTAAAACCAATACAGTTTTCTCAGACAGAATACCTTTCAGCAAACTGAGCTGGAAAGATCTTCACACCTTTAACTAAAAATCTGTTATTAAACAAATAATCTGTTATTAAACAAATAATGATCCTTCAAGGTCTAAAAACCTATTATTTATTTATTTGTCTTAAGGAGACACTCATGATACACTGAAGACTCACAGTACAAAATCCTTCACCTGCATCCACACAATTCATGGGAGGCCACAAGCCTCATGCTTTCAGGGAAGCCTGTAAACACTTTTGCTTCCTTCATCACTTAGCTCTTGAAAAAAGGTCAGATTCTGCTGCACCCCTTTCAGGGATGATGGCTGCCCTGTGCCCCCACAAAGATCCATCTTCCTATCAAGGATGCTTTTAACTGATAATTTTCTACCCTTGAATCCCTCTCACGCACCTCAGTATCCCAGACTGATTTGGGTTGGAAAGCACCTTAAAGATCACCCACTTCCAACCCCCCTCCTTTCTTCCTCCTTCAAAGGTTAGTTTATAGCTTAATGTCTTTCCTCTCCTCCCCCAAAACCAAAACTCAAAAAAAGTCACCATTTATTCTCCATCCATCAACTCTTCTGTGACTAAGTTCTCCCTCTCACCCCAAAGGTGATGTTTGAGACGCTACTCTTGTTTACATGTTCTTTGCAGAAGCAGGTATTTCTGCTGTCATTCAGCACTATTTTAACTTCCCTAAATTCACAGTCCAAGGCAGAACTGGCATATGAATGTTCTGCCAATTTGTTTTTCTATTTGAAATTCAGCATTCCCAAAATCATACCGAAGCCCTCATTCAATTAAGACCTCTTCACTGACTTCAATTAGACCAGTACTAATCCTGTTTTTCTTCCCACGCAATTTCATCATAATCTGGTTACTTTTCACTGTAGCTATGGTATTTCTCTTTTAAATACATAATCCCACGAAAAATGTTAAATATTTCTAAAATAAAGACTGAGCAGTGTAATAAAAATGTTGAAAAAGGAATTAAAAGACAAGTGCAGCACACTGGCACTTCTGAAGAGATGCAGAAAAGTTCAGTGCCTCATTGGCACATAGAGGCGTGACTTTACTTTCCATAGGTACTGGACATCTACATATATTATACTTGGATACAGCTTCTGCCTTGCATTCACTGGAAGATTTGTACTATGACACACATTCCCTCTTCCAGATGCTTAATAAAGTTAAATGAAAAATTATCTCACTTAGGACCTCATTAGACATCTCATAAAACCAAACTATCTCAATCTGTGTGAGCCTGTGCTATTTGTTTTCTAGAACTGAAGGTGTGAAGTATTAAATCAGTATAGGGTGAGATCATGTCTGCAGCCTCACCAGACTCAGAGAAAAAAAAGGTAGAAAAAAAAAGATACTTTCTGAGGCTAGGAGTAGAAAACCAAGCACAGAAACTAATACCAGCAAATTCAGCAATATGAACTTGCATCAAAAAAGTATACAGACTGGTAATATGTTTCCAAATGCAGAACAGAATAACACAAAAGAGAGAGGGGAAAAACAAAAACAAAAAAAAAAAAA
>NDXB01011333.1:78571-106334 GCA_002631895.1 Agapornis roseicollis | reverse complement strand
GGTTGGACTTGATGATCTTAGAGGTCCCTTCCAACCTGGTGATTCTGTGATTCTGTGACTTCTTGACAAGTAGACAATAACCAAAACACATAGAGAATGGTCCCTGTTTTGCAAAGCAGGAAGGTGCACAAGAAAGCAGCTCTGTAAGGGGTAAAATATAGTGTCTAATGTCATGAACATGTAACGACTTAAGTATGCTTAATATTAATCCCTAAGTAATCCCACTAAATTCAGTGGCAGACTGCCTACAACTTTTAAGTTAAGCACCAGCACTTGGAATTTTTGGGAAAAGCACAGAAAGACAATGGAGAAAAACAAGGACCACAAGATGTGATATAAGCAGAAATAGAAGCAGGAACAGAAAGCAGGGGGGGGATGGAACTAGATGATCTTAAGGTCCTTTCCAACCCTAACTATTCTAAAGTGAGAATAAAAGGAAGATGAAAAACAAGGAAAGGTTTCAAGTGGGCTGAGCTGCATCAGTTTACACTGGCTAGAATCTATAATCTATAATATTACAGTGTCTTGCTTTTCCTTCTTAAACACTTTGTTGTAACACGAAGAGAATGTAATGCACTTTGTAAATGAATTAGTTATACATCTGGTTCCTAACCAATTAGAAAGAAGAATCTCAAAACTCCTCACTTCCCAAAACATAATTAATGCTACAATTAATGCTGCTTGTCCAAGCCAAAATCATGTATAGGGTGTGCCATACAGTTTATTGACTGAAATAAAATTACATGAAGCAACAATGGTGAGAGTGATGAAAAAAATGCTGTAATATTTCTACAAAATAATTTTTCACTTCAGGAGGAGTTATTTTCTTGTGCAAACAGGCATAAAATTACTACCCACTGCCCTGCTTCTCATTGATTTTTATTTGGCACAGTTTGCCAGATGCTGTTTGGTCTAAGTGTTGCCTTGACCTCCACTGGTGACGCTGGCCCCTTTTGGCTTTGTTGTGCAGTATTTTCCCAGCAGGGAGGTCCCACCCCTCTAATAGTTCAGTTGCAAGTTTTGCTAAAGGCTTATAGGTTCCCCATATGTTGTACTGGAGGGGCCCGCCTGACTGGAATTAACTCAGAAGTGGCGTCCAGCATTGTGGCTGTAGCTGGCCCAGAGGAGATTATAAATGCCCCAAAACTAATTAAATATTTTGTCTCCTGCTGGTAAACAAAAGTGAATGAGGGCAAAAATATGAAATGCCTGATTTAACTAGGATCTGTAAGTAGCTTGACAACGGCAACCCTGAAGTCAGTGATGCATGATTTAAAAGCCTCTAATGGGTCAAAGCTGTTACACAAATGAGACTTTTGTCAATTATCCTTCACTTTGTATACTTGCAAAATGGCTACATAAATGTACTCACTATCTGTTTTCAAAATATTTCACAACAGCATTTCTGTGGCAAGAGCCATGCAGTCCAGATACTTCTTTGGAAGCATTCTTAGCTTTCATTTCTGCACTGAAAATATACAGAAAATAAATGTGTCTACCTAAAGAAATACATACAAATCAGAAGCGACAGTATTTGCAGTAACATTTTCAAGGATCTGATCTAACAAATGGTGCTTTATAAAAATAAGAGAGAAGAATTCTCTAATTTAATAATATATTTAGTAATATTTTTTAATAAAATTGTTAGCTAAGTGCCTTTTTCAAGGTTTATCTATTCAAAGATATATAGAATACATATAGAATATGTATTAAAAATCAGTTAAATTATTAAAATACAGAATAACATATATTTAATCAGCTAAATTATTTAAATAATGGATCACGTGATTTTGATATATGTAATTCAGATTTAATGTATTCAGTTCTGTAAATTAGAAATCCTCCTCATGGCCTTTTAAATATTGTATGTCCATAAGGCTATGCTATATTTTAAAATACACTACTGCAGACATAACTTCTTTGCTTTTAGTAATGTATAATAGTTAACACATAAATATTCCATGAATAAGTTTCAGAATGTGAAGAAATGTTCTACAAAAAAACCATTAGTAAAGAAAATTAGAATTCCAATTAGATGTTCTACATACTAATTTCACATACATGCTTAACTTCTCATGTTTATGTAATCCTACTAGAGTTAATGAAACTAATCAAGTATCCAGAGGTAAAAACAGCTGCAAGTTTCACTTGTTCAAGATCTCAGTTCACAATGCTGTCAGTGTGAACTAAAAAGTGACTTGTTTAATGAAAACACAATATTCACCTTTACTGGGAGGGCATGTGTTAAATCCCCATGTATTCCATAAACCTATTTTTGCTTACTTTTTTTAAAAAAAAAAAATTACAATAAGGTTATCTTGCTGAAATTCAAAACTTACTGAAAAATGGCAAGGATCAAACATAAGGGTAAAAGAAAATGAAACCTCAGAACAAACTGATAGATACATGTATATACCTACATACATAGAAAACATACATATGTATCACTTTGTATTTTATAGTACTTTACCATTAGATTCTTGCTTTATATTTAAACTGTTATGCAAATTAAGTAATCCACATTCACTTTAAGTTAAAAATTACACTATTACTTGTAAGGGCTGATGTTGTAATTATTGCTTTCCAAATTACCCAGGATCTTTTGTAGCTGTATTGGTTTTCATCCTGCCAGACAGATGAGTGCACATGCACACATGCATATAACACATCTGCTCTTTTGTCCAAACGGACAGCAGGACGCCACAAAGGTTTTTCCATCAAAAGAAATGCAATTCTAAAAGATTAAGTTGTTCTAGTTAGGCACACAGTCACATTTGATGTTTCAGATTTTCAGGTCTCCTAAGTGTCACATTTCCAAGCTATAATGAATTAGATGTGACAGCTATATTTTAAAAGCCACAAGTAAAGTGGTTTTGAATGAAGCAACACTTAATGTGGTGATTGCAAATATGTAATGCTGGATTTAGAATGCACAATGTTTCCCATTAGGTACATGAGAATAGTAGAGAATAAAAAGTGATAAACCATGACTAGAAGAGCAAAAAAATCAGTTTATCCAATATACAGAAAAAGGACTGAATATTTGGTACCAAAAAGCTTGTTGTTTTTCTCCCATAAACCTAGTTGCTTTTTTCCTTATTTCAGAGATTTCAAGAATCTCAAATGACAACATTCTATCAGACTTTAGCAGAGTTTTCTCTTGAATTATCCAAACTTCAGAATGGGGAAGTTTTCCAAGACTTAACAAATATCACAGTGGAAATTTCAAATTAAAAGCTTTTTATAGCAATATATTCATCCACTTCTGTTAAACTGGTTTCCTTCTAGATATTCAAAATAAATGACACAATCTTCCTTATAATTGCATGCATTGTTTTTTTTTTTTTGTCACCCAACTATTCATGGACCTTAATTCTCAATGCAAAAATTGCAGTAAGGCAGCTGTATTTATGTTGCAGCTGGTCTTCTTCATAAACAATTAAGCAGCAAAAAGGTACATACTACTTGTTTTTATTTACAGCTTTACAAGTAGTGCCTGATCACAGTAATAACTACATTTTTGTAATACAGATTCACTGAAAAATGCTCAGAATGAAATGCTATCAGTTTAAAGAATTAGGAATGCTTTTAGATCAAAACTCCAGGAGAACTTCCCACCCAAGTTTTCCACCAGAAAGTCAAGAATGCGAGTTTTACAGCAACAGCTATTTAATCTAACAAACAAACCCATAAAAAGATCCAATAGCTGGAGGACAAAGTTTCAAAACCATGAACTGGAAACACAGAAAATATTTACAAGAGCAAATTCCTAGATATTTTACCAAGGAATATAACAGGGGTTCTTCAGAAGCTTATATATTTAATTTTGATACCTTTCCACTATACTTAAATCGCAAAGTATTGGCTTCAGTACACTGACTGCTCTGGAGAATATTACAGTCTGTGATACACATTCAGGTCATCGGAGCAGATGAGGCCTTACAGGCCTTATATGCTTGCATCCATGAAATGCAGAAAATACTATCAAAGTTACCTAATAATCCCAGACAGTGACCCAGGAAGAGTCTGAAACTACACAGAACTCTGTCAAACTGCAGAGAGATTAATTTTCCTTATTCTCTAAATCTTTTTGTTTACGGATAGCATGTATCTTCTTTAAGGTAAGTAGCAGCCCTTTAATGTATCTCAGGTATTCAGAGAACAAAGAAGCTGGGAAATTTGAAGTGTTCAATGAAGAGGAAACAACCTTAAATATTTTACAGGTATCACTGAAGCCCAAAACATATCATCATATCACTCTGTCTTCCTCTGAATCTCGAGTATGGATGTGAAATAGCACATTTATGACAGGACACGAAACACAAGCTTGTATCATTTTTTTCAGAAGGGTTGTTTTCTAGGAAGGGTGATAATGTATTCTTCAACAAAGTATCTATTGATCAAACTGGTCTCAATACATTGTACAAGGCCTTTGCATAGGTACATATTGGAAAAAGCATGTGAGAAAATTTGTCCTAGTGAAGAAAAGACCAGCATACTCAGTCTCAGGTCTCAATAGGAGAAGTAAAATGCCTGAAAACAGTTGAGGAGGGAAAACATAGAGAATTTAGAATCGCTCTTCTACTTTTTCTTGGCTGACAGGGAAGTCGAACACGTGATAAATTCATATTTTAACCTTTTAAGGATCAAGATTCCACCTTCTTTTTGTCCATTTCAAAATCCTAGGACATAGCACAACCCAATCCCATACAGCAGGGAAATCTAGCAGAGATTACACCTCCCTTACAATACCCATTAGAGCTCTTCCTAGGTCTGACAGTACCGCCTTTTAAGCAGTGCTAGTCCTTGATGAGACAACTGAATCCTTTGTCAAGAACTTCCAAAATGAAAGAGAAGTACCAATTAATTGGTATTCTGATCAGAACTAATTCAAAGGTGTCTCCTAGTACCTTGGGATATGATGCATTCTACTTTGGAGAGAATCAGTTAGTCAGAGATTGATGAAGGGGTGGTGAGGTCAGGTCTGCAAATACAGAACCATCTGCAGAGTCTCCTGGGTTGGTACCTGCGGCATAGTAATTTACAGGAGCAGGTGTTTCCTTTTAATCTACCTTTTTTTTTTTTCTGCTGAAATTGTAACTTTATTGAGAAAGTGCCTGTAGTTTGTTATTAAGAGGGTACTTTGTTTATTCTTGCTATTAACTATTAACTGCTGAATGGTTTCTGAAAGTTGTAGTAACTACACCTAACATTAGAAAGAATACAGACTGTGATGTTAAATATGTAAGTCAATCAGACACATCTTCAGAAAGTTGCTATGCATAAAGAAATTAAAGTACAAAAGACTGTTTTAAAGCCAATTATTTTCTTTTGAAAGGAGCCATTTGTCTGAATATGGGTGACTAAAATTATCATAGCATTAAGATAATTTATTTCTGTTTCTACCCATAAATATTTACAGAGAAACAAAAGAAAATGTCAAGAATTCCAGATGGAATTTCCACCTGAATTGAGCTTGGTGGGATGGGAACTCTGGTAGGTCCCCTTTGATTTGGATTCAAAGCATAGCAAAAGATCAGTAGAGCATATCTCTGAACTCAAATTCAGGCTTCTGGCTTTGCTACACTTCATACCCTGCTCCAGCTCTACAATAATCTACATAGTATTTTCTCTAGCCTAACAGCTCTCAACCTGACTCCCAGATCAAATTGTCTTTGCATTATTTACTCCAACTAGTGGCAAAACCTAAGGGCATGCCCTTAAGTATTTTAACTATGACGACGTATTTCAGACTCTACACAGGAGTAACACCTCCTTCTCCTTCTCCTCACAAATATAATTCATCTCCATCAAACTCCTTCCTCTTTACAATTCTAGAAATGTTCTTGACAAATTTTCTAGGGTTTGCTTAATGTATTTTATCTACCCTGTGATTCCTAACAGAACAAAAATAACATACGGAAAAGTGGTTTCTTGGTTTGGGTGTATCACTAAAAAAGTCACAGAATACTGGAAAGTCAATAAAACTTAGGCTTATGTGATTCATGACATTAAAAAAATGGGGATTATCCTCTCTTGCCATTCAGTGAAGCAAAAATACAAACAAAAAGTGAACTTCTCACTAAAGAAATCACCAACCTAAAGGTCTTAGACTAAAACTAACCTCTAGTAAAAATAAATAAATAAATAAATAAATAAATCACACTTTTCTACTGTCTGCTAACACACTGGGGTTTGTTATTCCACTTTCTCATTCTTTTGAAAAATTTTAATTCTATTTTGCAGTAAATTTTAGGAACTAAAAGAAGGACAGCGACTCAGCAACTGAGAAAAATACTTTGGTTCTCCTTTGTTCAGTCTTTTTGTTTAAGTCTGGTACAAATCTACTCCTCAGGAGGAGGGGGGAATGGAAGTCAGAATCAAACTGCTTAATTGGCAGATTTTTCTGATTTTTAATTGAAATTAATTAATGTTTGCCTGATCTGACATCACCCTAATTTTCATTTAGCTTCCTTTTCTACATCTAGGAAGGTTCCCTCTGTTTCTGGCATGTTTCCCTGTCACTCTGATACATACCGAGACAAAGAAATTTTCCCTTTCCCAGAAATAACTGCCTCATCTGTTGCTAATTTCCCTTCCTATCCCTTACAGACCACACAGCTCCTTTCTGTGACTTCTTGCTGTCATGAAATCTTTTATTTCCACCTTCTGCAAAATTTTCCACTTTGATAACAACTTGCTGTCTACACTTGTCTAGATAATACAAAAGAAATGCAAAGTATTTTCACGAATAAGTAGATCTGTTAAGTGGCTTATTAAATTAAAACATGGCTTCCCAGTGTATTTCCATCCCTTTAATCTGTACATTCATTCCACAACAACAAACTTGTATGGTTTATGTTGCTCAATTTATTTCTTTTCTTTTTTTTTGCTTACTTCCTTCCTGACCCCCCCGTGAGATACGGCTCTGCAAAGCCATATACCAAAGAAGTAAAACAAGCAAACATGCCTTCAAATATTAATGGTTCAGGTGTCGGATCTGGCCACAGATTTACTCAAAACTAACAGTGACCTGTAGCTTAATGACCTGATGGTCACTGGACACATGTTAATAACTCCCAAGCACACAGAAATTTTTGGAATTGCATTTCCCCTTCACATAATTTGCTCTTTTTATTAAGTGTGCAGCACAAAAAGTTCTGCAAATCCTCTGTACCAGAAACATTAACCAAAGAGACACTGCATTTTGGAGCCTTCCCCTTAGTATCTTTACTAACTCGGAATTCGACATTTTAATTTAATCAAAACAATGCAAGTTAACTGTTTTCTTAGGGGAAAAAAAAAATAAATTCCAAACTTCTGTGTTACTAACTGTAATGTTATACAGGCAGTTCCATAATATTCTCTCTTTAAAAAACTTTTATTTAATTAATGAGGAAGGTTTAGCAACCTGCATTAAAACGAGTCCACTATGATGAAGCCCACAGCTCTCAAAGACTGTATTTAGTATTATATGGACCTAAAACTGTGCTATTTGGATTGAAGATCACATAATACTAATATTTATTTACATTATGGTAGTCTCTTCACAGAAATCTACCTTTTAGTATTGTTTCCTTTCTGCATTTTCTGTGCAGACTTTGCCTTTTGGAAATTAAGTTAAACACCCCTGTGCTCCTTTTTTTTCTTGATGTGATTTTGAGCCTGAATTCTCATCTCAAGTGACATTCAGACATTTCATTTGGTGCTAAGATAACTTAAATTTGAGCAAGATCCTGAATGCTAAGATAGTTAAATTACATTAACAATATATAACTAATACAAACACCAGGTAAATCCTTCACATGAAAACATAAAACAAGGCCATACAAATTCCAAATAATTTCATTTGAAGTTTGTGCAACCTATTTTCTGCACTAGGAAAGATGAACAGAATTTGTCACAATTCCTTTCCTTTACTGTTGACTGAAAATTTGCAGTTTATTAAAGTATGCCAACTACACAGTATTTCATCAAAGTAAAGTTGCTACTCAGAGAATGAGTGATCTTTTTCTTGCCACTCTCAGCAGCCTTGCTTATTTCGCATATGGTTGCATGTTTAATTAGCAATCCTTCTGTAAGTGTCTGCAATTAGCACAATGATGATTAATAAAATAACTCCTTTAAAGCTCCATTTAGGCAGCAGAACTGCACAATCAGGTATAATTAATTCATCATTAATAAATCATGGCTGATTAACTAATCTGTTGCTTGCAAACACATTACTGCATAATCTCCCACCTGAGCTCTGGTGATTTTTCTATCTTGAACAAAAACAGAGGCAAAGTATCAGTAAACTATAAAAAAATTGCACCAAGCAGCAGAGATATTGGTTGGATGAGGATATTTAGACAGCAAGCATATTTAATATTTACTGGGCTTTGTTCATTATTATTTCTCTAGAGTTAATAAAAAAAAATAATTGTACTATTTGTTAAATGTGGATGAATAGATTAGGAATATTGTTGATATTTTATTATATTAATTAATTAATTATTATTAATAATAAAAATATTTTTTGAAATTAACAATAAGCAATCACATACTTTTGAGGGCAGTGGTAATTCACTGCTTAGAACTAAGATATGATCAGTGTAAGATGAATTATTTGAAGGTGTGGGAGATTGGTGTCAATTTTTTTGTGGTGGGCTGTTGGGGCTTATTTTTTGTTTTGTTTTTGGGGGGTTGGGGGTTTTGTTTGTTTGGTTTTGTTTGGTGTTTTTTCAGAAAGTCAGGTTTCCTTTTAAAACAATAGCAACTCGCCCTGCAATGTCAACTCTTCCATCATTACGCAGTGAAATCTTCAACTCTCCTCCACGGCAGGAACATTGAAAAGCTAAATGGAAACAAGAATCCATGGTTAAAAACCTAGTATCTACCACAGATTATTTAAAAGTCCGGAAACACTCATGAAAATGAGGCCTCTGTCTCTGGAAACCAAGCAGCACCAAGGTAAGAACTGTTCTAGGCCACCCTGTATGGATTGTCTTTATGGATGAAGATTAGCTGATAATCTCAGACTACATCTTCTTTATTAAGTCTGACAAAAATGCTAGTTAATACAAGTAGCAAAGGATGGTTTGCTCTGATGTAGCCAAAGTTCCCTTTGTATAGCTAAAGAAGCCTTTAGACCTACTATAAAGATTTTGAGAATTCTTCATTCATGGGATAGTTTCTGCAAGTAAGAAGGAAGAACAGAGTATTATCTCCAATAAGAATGGAGAATCACTTTACTACTGCTGAACATCTGAAGTAGATACTAGGTTCAAAGGATGCATTTGGCCAATAGGTAAATAAAGATGAAGCAGATAGTGGAAAAAGTCTACAAAGAAACAGATGCAGCTTCAGTTTTCACAAACTAAGACCAAATTCTTACACAGACAAGAACAGCTATTGATTTATATAATCCTGAGTACAGAATTTAATGCAGCTGGATAAAGTTTAAGTAGAAAAAAACCTTCCACTTGTAAATAATTACAGAACTAAACTTTTGCCTGAACTGCTAAGTCATATAACAGGTGGGACAATAACGCTCATTTAGCAGGTTGAGTCTATAGACTTGTTTCAGTAGTCCAATTTTAGTTGCACAACTACTTGATCAGAAAATTATCTTGTTCAGGTGGCATTAAGCAAAGGCTTGAGCTTCATATAGTGTTGTTTTTGTAAAAGACTGTAAATGGATGAAGAGGCAGGGACATCTGCAGTCTCCTTACTCAATGGACTTTTAACAACTACAAAACTTGTTCAAATCTAACGGGCAGGTTTTTCCCCCACAACCCCCCAGTTTTTAAATTAGGTAGTGATGGTATTCAGATTCCAACAGAGCACAGGATCGCACCATTTAACAAACGGTGTATATATATTGTGAGCTTTAAAACAACTTCTCAGCCACAGTTGACAAGAATGCTCTTCCTTTTAACAGGATATTAGATTCCTAGACAAAGCAAACACTCCAAAAAGGTGGAAACAGATTGAAATAGATCTTTTCCATTTATAGAACCACTGGCTATTGTTTTAACTTGTCAACACATCTATGTATGAATTAATGCCTATAATCCAGTATTTTGACCTCTTATAAAGATCCAGACCATGCTAAATTTTATCAATTATTATTGCCAAGTGTGAATACACAGCTAAACTCTCCCTCATGATGGCAGATGTAAATATGAGATCAATTATTTTAAATCTTCAGAGGTTGGTTGGTTGTTGGGTTTTTTTCTTTCTTTAAATGTGGAGCCAGTGGTGCCTGTTTTGTGGCAATAAAAAAAAGTGAAAAAAATAACCCACAAAAGCTTATATGAAAATTTTATTTGACCTATTCTTTCTCTCACAAAGAAATACTGATACGTTACCCTATGTCTGGAAGTAAAGAGAGATGTTACACTTGTGTATAAATGTGACATGGTCAATCTATATGCTGAGACTTCCTGGGAAAGGGGAAAGCAGCGACTACAGTTCTGCAAAACTCTTCACTTCATGAGAACTCAAACCAGCAATAATTTAAATACAGGTGCATTTACTAAAGCAGCTTCCTCACATACTAAAAAAAAAAAGAAAGTGAGGAGATAGAAAAGTTGTAAGACTGTGTTGATTAAAAATTGTCCTGCATAAAGCCCCTTTTCTTCACAATAACCTGGGAAGTCCTCCATAATCTGCTTGGTTCTATTAAATTTCTTATGCATCTTTATAAATATTATCTTAGAAATGTGAAAACTATGTGAAGGGCTGGATGCAGAGACAGTTGCTAAATACTACATTCATTAGCAATTATGAAAGTCTATACATCTGAGATATTCTTTTTCTTTTAAATATTGCACTCTTCAAATGAAAGAAGGCAAGGATTGATACTGAGCTTTCATTTAACACTCAGCTTAAATTCAAGGACAAGTACATCGTTTCAACAAAGACCATAAAGTATTTCCCCTTGTAAAAAGACTAGAAAATTCTTTGTTGTTGATGGGGCTAGATGGTAAGATTTGGTCTAATAAAAGCAGGAAAGAACCCAAACACAGGAAATTTTGTCTGATACAGCACAGATGCAACTGACCTCCTCCTAGAGGTCACAAAACCCAGAGAGATGTGACAGCAGCATTCCTTGTTTTTTATGATTTCATTATTTATTATTTCATATGGGATCTATCTTGGAACTAACAGAGCTTTCATTTTATGGAATAAAATATTCCTTTATTCTCACAATAAAACATATTGGATATTACAGAAGCTACCAGAGAGGTTTCTAAAAAGTCAAAAGATACTCTTATTTATTAATTTTTGGTGATATGGAATCCTCTTGATTGGCAGCCATCTTTTCAAATAATCTCATTAGTAATAGAATTCACCCCACTACCACATGATACTCCTCAGTCGCATGCATGTAAAGAAAAGTTATTTCTCACAAACACACGTCAATCAGCTGTCTTATTCTCTTTAAATCTGTTTTGTATGATTTCTACCACAAAAGTTGTTTGAAGACATAAATGTATGAAATATGGGGGGGGGGGAGGGGGAATGGGAAGATAGAAAAAATGGGAAGAAAGGACATTTTTCCACTAACACATCAGAGAAGATGATTACAGTACCAACTGCCTTGCTGCTTGTCCTGGGTTTAGCAGTAGCAGTCAATTTTTCTCCCTCTTAGTAGCTGGTGCAGCACTGCATTTTGACTCAGCCTGGGAACAGAGCTGATAATACTGACATTAACTCTGACCAAGGACTTTCTGAGCCTCATGCTCTGCCAGGGAGGAGGCGAAGCCGGGAGCAAGCAGAGACAGGACTCCTGACCCAAACCAATACCAAATAGGTACCCAATACCAAAGAGGTATTCTATACCACAGCACATTGTGTCCAGAATGTAACTGAGAGCTACCCGGAAGGGCTAGTGCTCTGGGGGGTTGGAGGAGGTATCGGTCGGTGCTCGGTCAGGCAGGGTGGTTATCTGTTGAGTTATCAGTGAGTTATCTGTTGGTGGTTGGTGAGGTGCTGTATTCTCTTCCCTTGTTATTTCCTTTATCATTATTATTATTGGTGGTAAGTGATTGGTNCAGCACATTGTGTCCAGAATGTAACTGAGAGCTACCCGGAAGGGCTAGTGCTCTGGGGGGTTGGAGGAGGTATCGGTCGGTGCTCGGTCAGGCAGGGTGGTTATCTGTTGAGTTATCAGTGAGTTATCTGTTGGTGGTTGGTGAGGTGCTGTATTCTCTTCCCTTGTTATTTCCTTTATCATTATTATTATTGGTGGTAGCAGTAGTGATTGGTGTTAAACTCTAGTTACTAAACTGTTCTTATCTCAACCTGTGGGAGTTGCATTCTTTTGGTTCTCCTCCCCATCCCTTCAGAGCAGGGGAAAGGCAAGAAAGGGGGCTTGAGTGATTGAACGAGCTGCATGGCTGGGTTTAAACCACGCCACTGCTTGAGATAGTTTCTCTGAAACAGCAAATGGTACAGTACATATAAAATACATGAAAATGAAAAACAGGTCGAAAGTATAATTTAAAAATATAGACAGAACTCCTGTCTGATTACTTAAAGAAGCAGTGTCTATAAGATGGCATGGAAGAGTTTCAAAATCCGTATTAACATCTGAAAATGTCAAAAACTTCTGAGAAACAGACAGTCCATAAGGATGCATTACAAAAGACAGTTTTTTCTCTTCAGAAAATATGTTGAGATCTCTCTCCTCCCCTTCCCCCTCGCCCACCCCCCAAGATATGGCAACTATCACAGATTTCATAAAGTCATAAAATGGTTTGGGTTGGAAGGGACCTTAAAGATCATCCAGTTCCAAGCCCACTGGCATGCACAGGGACACCTTCCACTAGACCAGGTTGCTCAAAGCACCATCCAGCCTGGCCTTGAACACTTCCAGGAATGGGGCAGCCTCCACTTCGCTGGCCAACCTATGCCAGCGTCTCACCACCCTCACAGTGAAGCACATCTTCCTTGTATCTAACCTAAATCTACCCTCTTCTAGCTTAAAACCATTCCCTCTTGTCTTATCACAACTTGCCCTTGTGAAAGTTCCTCCCCAATTTTCCTGCAGGCACCCCTTCACGTTAATGAAAACACTGATACTTATCCCAAATACCCAAAATGCAAGCCTTAAAGACTAAGAGGTAAAATTCCATCAAAACACATTGTTGTGGTGTAAGCCCAGACAGTAACTCAGAACCATGCAGCCGCTCTCTCACTGCCCCCTCTACTTCCTCCCCCAGCTCCTGGAGGGATGGGGAGGAGAATCAAAGAATGTAAATCCCACGGGCTGAGATAACAGTCCAGTAACTAAGGTGTAACACAAAACCACTGCTGCTGCCACCAACAATAATAATGATAAGGGAAGTAACAAGGGGAGAGAATAGAATTGCTCACCACCTGCCATTCAATACCCAGACAAGCCTGAGCAGTGATCTGGACCTTCCAGGTAACTCTCCCCAGTTTATATACTGGCATGAGGTGCTGTGGTAGGGAATACCCCTTTGGCTAGTTTGTATCAGGTGTCCTGTCTCTGCTCCCTCCTGACTTCCTGTGCCCCTCCACACTGGCAGAGCATGAGACTGAAAAGTCCTTGAGCAGAGCAAACATTACTTAGCAACAAATAAAAATGTCAGTATTATGAGCATTGTTCCCAGGCTGAAAGTAAAAAACACAGCACTGCACCAGCTACCAAGAAGTTACAAAGATTACTGCTACTGCTGAACCCAGGACACACATTAACAACATAATCTGAAATTTGCCAAGCTTCAATTATGCTGAAAGGTCCAAAGAGTTAAAATCCAAAATCAGAGATCAAAAACTAACCGCAGAAAATTACAATCCAGAAACTGACAAAAAAGCGATTTCTTAAATATTACTTCACACAAAATATTCCATAATAAAATCATAGAATGGTTTGGGTTGAAAACGACCTTAAAATCATTTAGTTCCAATCCCCCCTGCCATGGCAGAGACACCTTCCACTAGACCAGGTTGCTCCAAGCCCCAGCCAGCCTGGCATTGAACTTTTCCATGAAAGGAGCATCCACAACTTCTCTGGGAAGCCTGTTCCAGTGTCTCACCACCCTCACAGTAAATAACTTTTTTCCTTATGTCTAATATTCTACTTATATTGAAAAAATGAATAGGCAGTTATTGTCACAGTTTGTAAGATTTTCCTTTTCTAGTGTGTAACTTCCACATAAATGGGCAGCTTTGCAAGAAAACAGTTTATCTTACCAAGCATTTCTTTCTTCCCCAGCTGCTCTGACCAGTAGCTGCTTAAGACAGCATGGGCGGATCCTTAAAAGAAATTGGAATATAAAGTACAGAATTAAATTGGAATCACTACTTTGTGGAGCAAGCACATTCAAAATCTAAACGCCATTAACAAATCAAGTGCCACATATGTATTTAGGACAAAACATCTGAGAGTTTGCACAGCAAACAGAACTTAAAGCTTTGTCATTTAATTTATTCATGGTTATACAGTACTACTTCCTCATCCTTTGCCTAGGCAAGGGATTCAAATACACAAATAGTACCAATTACAATACTTGATCCAAAGTACTCATTTGTTTACCAGAAGTGAAGTTTCCTAATAACAGAATCTCAAAATATTAAATTTGAAATATTATTCATATAAACATGATGTTATTCAATGAAAAACAAACATCAAAAATGTGAACAGACTTTTGGATATTTTTTAAAATAGAACAGGTGAATAGAAGTTATTGTGTAAAACGAAAGCATTCCCTCTTTTAACAGTTTTCACAACAAAACCTCAGAAGTTTTTTTTCAGTCTTGAATGATGGTTAAGTATCAGGATGTAAGTCTAGGAAAAACGTAAGGTCTCACCACAGCTTCTGAAAACTAAAAGACCAATTTTTTAATTCCTGGCAAGCAGACAGCTTAAAAACTTAAGATGACTTCTCAGATTCATAGCTAGAAATGCTACTTCAGTCTGCCTTAGCAGCTAGGAGCAAAGACACTCTGCTGGAAACCCTACTGCGAAGTAATTATCATGGCTCAAGGACACCAGGACACATAGCATTATTAAGAAATCATTACAAAAAAAAGTATCATACAAAGCCATATCACTGTTAAAAGTATACTTCAGCAATACAATAAAAGGTTTGGTTTCTATAAAAAAAAGGACACTTAAAGATGGGAGACAAGCAATAGCAAGCCGAGAAGAATCTCAGAGATTCCAGAAACTTCTAGCTTTACCTACATATCATAGAACTGTAGAATAGTTAGGGATGGAAAGCAACTTAAGATCATCTAATTGCAACCCCCCTGCCACAGGCAGGGAAAATATCAATACCAGTCTTCCCAGAAATGCTTAGGAATGAGCTCTGGTATTAGATACATCTACCAGACTCTGTCCCCAGCTTTATCAAAATGCAGGACTGAGAATAAGAAATAACGGAAACTCATAGCTTTTATTTCCTTGTAAAACTTTATTTCTGCTATAAGTGTTGAATAATTAGTATAATTCCAATTAAGAAATTTTCTATTTAGCAAAACATTTAAGGAACATTTTTGATCAAGTTCTCAGCTGAATCAGAAAATCATAGAAGAGTTAGGGCTGGAAAGGACCTTAAGATCATCTAGTTTCAACCCTCCTGCCATAGGCAGGGATACCTCACATGAAACCATGCCATCCAAGGCTCTGTCCAACCTGGCCTTGAACACTGCCAGGGATGGAGCATTCACAACTTCCCTGGGCAACCCATTCCAGTGCCTCACCACCCTCACAGGAAAGAACTTCTTCCCTATATATCCAATCTAAACTTCCCCTGTTTAAGTTTAAAGCCATTACCCCTTGTCCTATCACTACAGCCCCTAAGGAACAGTCCATCCCTAGCATCTTTATAGGCCCCCTTCAGATACTGCAAGGCTGCTATGAGGTCTTCACGTAGACTTCTCTTCTCCAGGCTAAACAGTCCCAACTTTCTCAGCCTGTCTTTGTATGAGAGATGCTCCAGTCCCCTGATCATCCTTGTGGCCCTCCTCCGGACTTGTTCAACAGTTCCATGTCCTTTTTTATGTTGAGGACACCAGAACTGTACACAATGCTCCAAGTGAGGTCTCACAAGAGCAGAGCAGGATCACCTCCTTTGATCTGCTGGTCATGTTCCTTTTTTATGCAGCACAGGATATGGTTGGCTTTCTGGGCTGCGAGAGCACGCTGAAGTTGGCTCATGTTCATTTTCTCATTGACCAACACCCCCAAGTCCTTCTCTGCAAGGCTGCTCTGGATCTCTTCTCTGCCCAACCTGTAGCTGTGCCTGGGATTGCTCCAACCCAGGAATAATAATTAACCTATGATTAACTGGTACCTAAGCAAATAACATAATTTTGTAACAACCACCATCACATCTATTGAGTGGAATACCAAAGGAATAGGCAGAGAACAAGTCTTCCTGTCCCCACATACACAACTGGCTGAGTTATTATTATCCATAGGCATGAATATCCGTAATAAGTGTCAAGAAACTAGAGGATTACAGCTCAGCTGAAGTAAAAAAATAAATACAGACACCAACAGAAGTGGATATGAACCTCTACTGCAATACTCATTCAATACTAAACTAGCCTTTCACTTTAATTGGAATACTTCAGGGAAAAGACCTGAAAAAAGATACAGGAGTATCTGGCCTGATGGTAATAAGAACCTGATTTTTTCTGCAAGAGTTGGCATCAATCCTTAAAGTTTTCAGTTTAATGATCACACTCCTGCTATCCATATAAAACAGCCATTTATAAGAGAGACTCCAAAGTACAAAATGAGATTAATAAAGCTTAATAAGAGCCTTTTAATTGAACTGAAACAAGAATAAGAGTTGCTTATCACCCAAACACATACCTGTAACAGGGTCTTCCAGAACTCCATACCAAGGTGCAAAATATCTGGAATAAAAATCATGGCCTTTATGTTTTCCACTGGAATTTCCCTTAAGAGTGAGTATGAGTCCTTTCACCTTTCCTGTCTTTTCAGCTGACAAAAAGTGTTGTGCGTTCACTTGTAGTTCTTCCAACACAGACCTTGAATATAATTGTAGAATTTTATTAGCCCATATTCTTCACTTTATATGAATTTAAGTATTGAAAAGGAACTACAAAGTCATCTTCTCTACAATCCCTAAACAACCAGAGTAAAATGTTAGAAGAAGAAGATTCCTAGCATTGCCCTCCCAATGCAATTTGACAGAAGACCACCCTGAATATAATATGCTCTGAGTGGGCGCAGAAAGCAGTTCAAGGCACACATTTCCTATTTATTTCTGAAAACAGAGCATGCTGGAATATTAGCTACAGAAGGGCACACTCAGTTTCAATGCTTAAAAATTGAAAGGAATAAGTCATCACTACAGAACGCAAATAGTAAGCACTCTAACTCCTTCCACAGAAAGCAAATAACTAACACCATTCAGATCTTCATGGAATTCTAAAGCACTTTACAACAGCCTCAAGTCTGTGAAGCTGCAGATTGCTCACAAGAAAATAAAGTCTGAAAGAGTAACAATAAAAGTACTTAGCCGAGGGTATTTCTATCCCCCAGCTAGCCAAATCTCTAAACATTAGGCCAAACTTCAAGTGAAAACGAAAACTTGGCCTGATTAATGAGGTTGTGTTTTGGCAATATATATTCAAATGATACTTAACAATCAAATTCAGATCTCTGAAATTAACAAATGCTTTGGAATCTGAACTGGAATCTGAATTGGAGTAAATAGCTATAAAGCTACTTACGATGCTATTAAGTACATATAAGCAGATTACAGTCAAATATAAGTACTAATCCATGGCACTGTCTCGCAAAACAGACCTCTAAGTTATGCAACTATTACTTCTTCATATGAGAAACAAGACTACTAATTTCCTGCTACGTTACTGGATTATTTTTTTATTCAGATAGATGGGGAAAACACACCATTGTTAAACTGTTTCCTACACCTCTTCGAGTTCAGTAAGCTCACATTAGAGGATAACTATTTAACACAGAAGTTTAAATAAGAGTCTTTAATCTTCACCTGTTTTAAAACTAGATAAACCAGCCTCGTATGTACGGAATGGAGGCTAAGCAAGCAGACTCAACTTCTGTACACTTGATTTCAAAAAAAAAAAAAATATATATATATATAAAAGACACCTTTCATAAGCATCACTGAGGCGGACTAGGAGTTTCTTTGTGTCAGGAGAGTAACGAAGATCTTGAACAATCAGGTCACCAACAGCTGCCTGGTGTAAAAATTAAAGGAGACCAAGAAAAGTTCATAATTTGAATATAAAATATTATTTTCTCAACATTTTCATAGAACACATTCCCTGCCAGAACAGGGCTTATGAAAGGTCTCTCATGCAGCCATAAAGTACATGCAAGCAAGAAAAAAAAAAATGCTCGAAGTGAATGAATGGATATGGGTAGGTGCTAAGGTCTCTGTGGATGTCAACTCAGAAAGAAATTCAGGGATCCAGAAGAGTGCAAGGACACTAGATTGCCCTCACATGCATACAACAGGCTGAAAATGCCACAGAGAGAAATACTGACACTCTAAACAATGGTAGTGGGAAACAAACGTTCAACTGCAGCATTTTTGAGAATTCAATTTCCCAGGCTGCACGACTCAGACCTTCAAAGCTTAGTGTTTCAAGAGTACATTAAGCAATTGTTGTGGGTTAAACCCAGTTTCTACTGCCCCCCTACCCCTCCGCTTCCTCCCCCCCCCCGCTCCCAGAGGGATGAGGAGGAGAACTGAAGGAATGATGCAACTCCCACAGGTTGAGATAAGAACAGCCCAGTAACTAAGGTATAATACAAATCACTACTCCTACCACCAATAATAATAATGATAAGAAAATAACAAGGGAAGAGAGTACAATACCACCTGCTGAAAACAAGCCTGACAAGGAAGTGTGTGCCCTTCCAGGTAACTCCCCAGCTACCTCCCTTGGCATGATGTGCTGTGGTATGGAATACCCCTTTGGCTAGCTTGGGTCAGGTGTCCTGTCTGCTTCCTCTTGGCATCCCCTCCTGGCAGAGCATGAGACTCAGAAAGTCCTTGGTCAGAATAAACATTACTTAGCGACAACTAAAAACATCGGTGTTATCAGCTATGTTCCCAGGCCAAAAGTCAAAACATAAACCTGCATCAGCTACTAAGAAGGAGAAAAAATTGACTGCTACTGCTAAACCCATGACAGCAATGCATCTTAACACTTTTCAGCCATTTTAACATGTAAGTATAGCTATTATAAATGTGTTTCTAAAACATATATAGATTCTTTTTTTACCTTTATTAACCCTTCTACTTCCTGAAGTACCTGAAGAAAAAAACAAAAAAAAAATCCACACTGTAAAAAATAGAACATATATATGTATGTATCTAGGATAGATACACTTATATACAAATGTAAACATAAACACATGATTTCCTTGAAAGCATTTAATGAATAAAACTTTGCCTGACCTGTGGGTAGGTTAAGTAAAGTGGTAAGTCCAAAACAATAAGATCTTCCACTTGTCTGGCTCTTAATTCCCCACTCAGTGTCACAAATGTGAGAACTGAATTTTTGTTTTCTAGAAAGGAAAAAAACATTGCAACATTATCAAACGTAAGAATTGGAATCTATATTATAGTTTTTAGAGTAGCTCAGTACAGTCAGAAGAAGTTAGTTATGCAGCTAAAATACAGTAACTACAACAAACCTACAGTAAAAAACTACAGACAAAATTCCCAACTAAATAAATACACTGCTGAGGCTAACAAAAGCAGCGACTGCAGAGAATCTCTTCTCTGTGTTTCTAGAATGAATGGAAATGTCCTTTAAACAGAAAGAGCAGTATGCCGTATTCATCAAATTCTACTGTAACTCTCCCAGATGATATCTGCATATTTAGTACTTTTCTTAAACAAGAATAATGGCAGGGCATTGGAATCCAAGGCATCAGACTACAACCTTGTAATTACAGAGCAGTTGTAAAAGACAATACCTAAGGTATCTCCATACGTGTTCTCTAAATATTCTAAGTATTTAATTGCTTTTATTGTAGAAAATAGAGATTTTTTTAATTAAATTTTCTAAAAAGTTACAGTAATAAATAATTGTAATCATACTTTGTACATGAAACAACACAGCAGCTGCTGCAAGTGTAGCATGACCACAGAGAGGAACTTCATTGGCTGGGGTGAACCATCTGAGTCCAAAGCAGGAACCTTGAAAATAAAATTTAGTGTTATTAAGCTGAAGAAGTCTCAAAACTTTATGTAGTTAATCAGAATGCATGTTATAATCTGTCTTGGTCTTAAACACACTTTAAGTAATTTAGGAATTACACTTTTAGGAACCTATGTTGTACTGATTTTTGAAACAGCTATTGTTTTTCAGTCAGGTCAGCTACAGGACACTACTACTAACTCAGGAAAACTACTTGGCTACAAAAGCAAAGGAGCTGCAGAGCAAAAATGACAGTCTGCCTGAGAACTAACCCTGTGAATCAGAGGCACTCTTGAGAAGCGCTGCTGAGTAGCTGGAAACTGGAGACATACCGACATATTGTAGGTTAGCACACAAACACCTTATCTTATCTCCAGCTGGAAACTGGAGACATACTGAGATATTGTAGGTTAGCACACAAACACTTTGCAACTTATCACCTGCAAAGGTGAAAAATAGTCTGGAAAAAGGGAAAAACATTCTGAGAAAGTAAAATAGGTAACTGCCACTGGGTATTCTAACTGAAAGAACAGGAGAACAACCTGCAAAATAAAAACTGGTTCGAGCGAATAGGAAACATCATCTATTGGCTGTTCCATGTAAAAAATAGGAATTCACAGCATTTACTGGCTTCTTGAAGTGGTGGTGTCCTAAGTTCTCTTATGCCTCTATGATAAAAAAACTAATTAATTCTTACCCAAAATGGAACTTATCTCTCTGAGAACTTTCTGTGCTGCATTACGGGGTTAGATGGTTTTATTGGTATAAGTGAAATTTTATCAGAGCTAGATCAGTTATGAATTATTTTGCTTAAACCATGAGTCAAGTCTGGTAAAAGCGTCTAACGTACACTAACTCTTCATTTCACTAGAAATCATATTTCTATTTGTTGTTTAAAAAAAATTGGAACCCAAGTGCACTATAGTTGGTTTCCTGTAGCTTTCACAGACTTACACCACAGCATTTGAGACAATGCTTATGAAAATATATTTCAAGTGAATAATTAGCAAACACAACTAAAAGGTTCAAGAGAAACAAATGATATCTAAAAAGAAACGGCAAACAAGTCCTGTCATCACTCCTAAAAAAACCCAGTGCATTAAAATCAGTCCCCTCTCCAATGAAAACAAATAGAATCCCAACAAAATCTAGCGGATGAAACTAACAAGCATGGCAGAAAATTGCAGACACAGAACCACAGAACCCAGGAGCCTGCCCTAGAGTTAATACACTCCCCCAAGTGGAAACTGTGGCTGAAAGCAGGAGGAAATGGAGTCAGCCATGCCCAATCAGACACACAAGCTGTGTGACCCAGAACACTTGCCTGAATATTGAGATATACATTCATACACAGACTAAGAAGATATCATATACTCTCATAAATTAATATAACCCTAAAATAATGTAGATATTTTTTAAATTAAAATTTAATTAAATGCACTGATCACAAACTCATACTCCTGGCAAAAACACACTTTGTCCAGGAGCCCTTAAGACATCAATTATGTTCCAGAGAAGATGACAGTCTCACGAATGACATTCTGATGTGTTTGGTTTACTCTTGCTCCTATCACCCCTCAATACACATTCTCAGGTGTAGCTCAGTTGCTCTCTTTCTTTGAAAAAATTGTGCTACTCTTTAGCAGTTGAATTGGTGTGATGTCACAAATTCTAGTCCCATTAACATCAAAAGCACTTTGATAAAATAAAATAAATAAATGTATTAAATGTATTGGCAAGGCTTTAACAAGAAAAAATGTTAATATGAAAAATGAAAAGTGTTACCACTTCTTGATTCAAGTCTAACCTTAAAATAAATTCCAATTAATTAACAATAGGAGTAAATGAGGATAGCTGCAACTTTAAGAAAATCCTCTTTAATAACAGAAAATGTACAAAATCCCATTCTCTGAACAATCAAACAATGAAGAACAGTTTCTCTGCATATTGTTCCAAGGCCTCTTTCATATAGCCACTAACTCCAAAGCTGTTCATACCTCTCTTCCACTATGTTGTATCAAAGCAAGGGCATGCCAACACGAATACTTTAACCTAGAATCAAACTCCAGGCTAGCAGCTTCCAGCCCCTTGGCTCTTGCTACCACACAACTGCAAAGTGAGCAGATTCAGCAAACTGATTCAGCTGAAAACTAATCCACAAAGCTATTCAGAATGGATTCTGTATTTGTCTGTTTTCTATCTTGTCTAGTGTCCCTCCATTCCATCTCCCATAATATATATATATGTGTGTATGTATATATGTGTGTGTGTGTGTATACACATGCCCTCACAAAGAACATCAGTGAAGTCTCTCCTTTCAAACCAATCAAAAGAGTAGCCTAATGTGCTTCCTTTGGCCAACTTCTGATTCCCCAGTTTTGTTGGAAACCTGTCTTTTCCTGTATTGGCTCCACAGATCACTTACAAGATTCAGTGACAAACTCAAACAATAGCTTATGGTTACCCCAGTGATGACTTCCTGAACAGCCAAGCCAGATTCTACTCACTCTGCAGTCTTGTGCATGTGGAATAAACATGTTCCATCTCTATTCTTCTGAAGAAATTCTCTAAGGAGATTGTTAATAGTAAGGGAACTACTAATTGAAAGATCTTTGCATAACATTTTCAGGAGATTTTCTATATACAACTTGCTTATTTAGTGAAAGACACTAAGACAAATGGTTTCATTTATGAATAATAAATGTTTGTACATTGTAAAATGAATTTCATATAGAGCACAAACACTTTAAAGAATCTATGCGTAAAATGCATTGTGGTGGGTAAACAGAACCACTCACTTTTGGTTAAGTCATCTCCAGGGTGCAGTTTTCTAATGAAAGCAGTTTCTGAAAGGTTCATTTCCATTGCAATTTTTTGGTGCAAATCTTCATCCAGGTCCTAATGATGAAACAAAAATCCAATTAAAAGCAGGCCAAAAAAATGCAGAATCAAGCTTTCTGTCAAATAAACACAGTAATTTCATTTTCTATTATAATAAGACAGATCCATTTTAGTTCAAAATACTGAGCATAAAAAAAAAAACAAACCCAAATTAAGCATAAAATGGAACAACTACTTCAATCATTGTGATAAATAGCAATTTCTAATATCTGTCTTATTAGTTTACAAATTCTAGGAATACATGGAAAATAAAATCACCAAAACACCTAAACTCAGTCTTTCCATGAACATGATATTTTATTTCTTTTTTAGTTATAAGACACACCGAGAAGACATTACTATCATAACCTAAAAATAACTACAACTCTCTTCTTGTAACTCTGAACAATGCATGCCAGCAAGAGGTATGTAGCAATTGCTGCAGCAATGACAAAGGTGGCTGACCAGTGCTTATGGCCTTCATACTCTTCTTTAGACAATGGGAACAATACCTTAAGTCAGAAGAAGCTGAGGGGAGAGAAACTGTAAAGAAAAAAAAAAAAAAAAAAAAAAAAAAAAAAAAAAAAAAAAAAAAAAAAAAAAAAAAAAAAAAAAAAAAAAAAAAAAAAAAAAAAAAAGGCTGGAGCTCACTACATTCTGCTTTAACTGCCTGCAGCTTTAAATCCTGAGAAGGGTTCAAAAGTAAATATTGATCCCAGGACATAGGGGTTACAGTGACTGTATAAAATTCTACTTCACCCTTTCTCTACTGCTTTTCCCCTCCAGTTATGGTGACTAAGAATTTGGGCTATAAATATGGAAACAAAAATGAAATAAAGTACTGCGTGGACTTGGTTAGGTTCAACCTCTAAGAGATACATAAAGTTAGTAGAGCAAATTTTTATTTCCCTGAATAATGTTAATACTTCTCAGCCAAAGATCCCATATTACAGAAACGCCACAAATACTGTGTACCACAGACCTGTATTTGTAGAGTGAGTTCTATGCAGTGAAACAACATTCTAACTTTTTATAGTAACAAGCAGCGCCTCTTCTTTATTGCAGAACAACAGTTCTGTCCCTTATTCTGAAAACACTAAACCAGAACAAAGACCAACCAAAATGTTATTAAAAATAATAGAACTTTACTGAACTACTGCCATCCTGTGGCATTTCTGAAACACAGACAGGGCTCATTTTGCCATCCTTGCATTACTCCCAAGGGATTTTTTAAAACATCTGCTGAGATTCTGGAACAGAAATATCGCCACTAGCTGCACCTTGCTTTCTTAGGCCTTAGAACAAAATTATAAATAAGAACATCAGCTTCAACTATGACACTAAAGCCTGTAGCCACAGGTAATGAAGAAAAAAAAAATTAAAAATCTCCACGTTCCAAAGGCAGCATGCAAGTAACTCGCCCCCACAATGTATTAATGTAATAAAGTAAAATTAATATAAAATGCAAATAGAAGCTCATAGTTTCAAAGTAAGTTCATTCTGAGAGGAAGTATTTAGATTTCAGATGGCCAAAAATACCTCTGAATTGAGATGTTCTGATAAGTAGGCTATATTGTACAAGATGTAGACTTAGGAACATCTAGGAAGGATTCATATTGTCAGTTCACACTTCTGCCTTTGACTGCTCTAGATACATTTTCTTACCATTTTCATGAACTGTTACTATATAAATAATGTAAGACCTATTCGGTAGAAATTGTCAACAGTGTACCAGTTAGAACCAACCTGTTCAGAGCACTCTGAGGAGGAAGAAGTCTACTGTCAATTGCACCAAAACCACCATGCAAATTCAAAGCAATAAAACTGACTGGAAATTAGGTTAAAGCTGAACTTGACATACTAATGGTACCAGACTCGGAGCCAGGTCTATAATCCCCCTCTTTCTTTCCATTAAAAAAAAAAAAAAAAAAANAAATTCAAAGCAATAAAACTGACTGGAAATTAGGTTAAAGCTGAACTTGACATACTAATGGTACCAGACTCGGAGCCAGGTCTATAATCCCCCTCTTTCTTTCCAATAAAAAAAAAAAAAAAAGAAAAAAAGGGGGAGGGGAGGGGGGGAACTCATAACCAACCACAAAACCCTCACATCAAAATCACAAAATCAAACCCCACTCTTTAAAAGTTAAGAGTTCAAAAACTATAGAGTGATGTAACGCATTTCTTTTCAGAGATTTCATTCTTAATTCAGTTAGAATAAGACTAGTATGTGCCCTAATAAAAATAAATCTACGACCCCACAAAAAATACAAAGCATGTCTTGCATGAAATCGTTCTGATGGAAAAAGGCACCCCTGTGCTAATACCTCTGTATTCTGGAGCAAGAATGAACGCTTTCAAGTGGAACTCCTGAGTAAAGAAACCAAAACCTAATGTCGTGCTAAGTGCTTAGGTCAAGTACAGAATGGTAAACGACAGTACAGTCACTCTAAAGTAGTTGGGGTTTTTAAACTTACATTTTCAAGCAGACAAACTGCAGCAGGATTTCCAAAAAACGGCCGGTTTGTAAAAGCATCAACAGTAAAAACAGGAATTTGCATTGTCGTTTGCGCCTAGTTAAACTGTTTTCTGCAAAGTGCTTTCTAACCTTTTAGCCGAAGCTGGTACCAGAATTTCAAGTTAATGTTTCCCTAACGCCGGGAGGAGCAAGCAGCCCCCATCTCCTCACTTCCGAGTGAATGCAAGAACACAAGCCTTCTTCCACATCCCCAGCTCTCAGAGCCCATTTTTCAATTCTTTAGAAAAGCTTTCAACTTCTTTTGTATCGACTTCTGCCAAGCTCCAAAACACTCCCAACACAGAGCCCTCCCCAGCGGCACTTATGAGAGATTCCCCCTGGGTCTGGCCTCCGGCGGGTTCACCACCGCTGCGGGAACCCGCCCGCTCTCCCAAATCCCAAATGCCGGGGAAACCAGCCACCCTGCGCGACACACTCAAGGAGGCGGCCACCCAACCGCCGCTCGTGTGAGGCGATCCCTAGGCGGCCATTACGGACATGCGCTGCTGCCACTTTCGGCTAGAACCGCGCGAGCCCCCAGCCGTGAGCTCGCTTGGCGCCAAAGCCAACAGAAGTGCGGCCTGACTGCGGACCTAGTGCGCATGCACCTCAGCGCCCTTCAGCAGCAGCCGTGACAGGAATAGGCGGGAACTCACTGGCCGCCGCGCGCGTGCGCCATTGCTTCTCCGCGGAGGCGCGCATGTGCTTACTGCGCCGAGCCGGGGCTAAGGAGCGTGGTGTTGGCTATCGCGATATTTGCGTAGTCGGGACGCTTTTCAGCCCGCGTCCCTTGCGTAGATTTTGAGCCTGCTGGCTTGTTCGCAGCGAGGAGTTTCCTTCCCGGCAGAAGCTCCTGCCGGAGCACGTCGAAGGGTGCGCGAAGGTCTCCGGTGAGTGGGGAGGGGGAACGGGCATGATGTGCCCTAGCTGGACAGGCCGGGTGGCGACAGCAGCAGGGGCTCGGGCTCTGAGGTGAGCTGGTCTTCCTGCTTCTTGGCGCGGCGTCGGGGCCGGCGCCCGCCTGCGGGAGTCGTGGGCGGCGGCGGACCTGGAGTAGGGCGTGGGGGAGGGGGCGGTGCGGCGCTTCTCCGCGGAGCCTCGTTCCTGAGCGCGGCCGCCATTTTGAGTGGTGGAGTCGAGGGTGGCGGCGGCCCCAGGAGAGTGGCGGGCGGAGGTGAAGGACTCCTGTGGGGCTGAGGTTGAACGAGGGGAGGCCGCGCAGTTCCTCCGAGGAGGAGAGGTGGCAGCGGGGCGCGGCGGGGAGCTGTGCTGGAGCGGGGTGTTGGGAGGGGGCGGTACCGAGGAGGCGCGGTAAATGGCGCCGGGAAGTGAGCAGTGGGTCAGGGCCGTGATTTCGGCGGTGGTCGGTGCCGCGGATCGGATGGACTGTGGCGCGGGGGGGAAGCGTGCGGTGGGGTGTTGATCAGCGCACAGCGAGGGTAGTCACTGAGGTTCTAGGGCTGTTGAGGCTCGACTGCCGCGCTGCCCATTGTAGAGCGCTCACGGGCGCGCTTCCCGCCGCCCGTCCGTTCCTTCCACCCCCTCCCAGCACAGCCCAGGGCGGTGGGAGGGAACCGAGGCGGCGGCGCGAATCCGACTTCCCCTTCCCGCCGGGGTCTCGGTGTGCCAACACTCCGCTGCCCCTCAAGGTGATCCCGCGGGTCCCCGGCTTATCCCGGGCAGTGTAACTCGAGTTAACGCGTCGCCGGTACTTCCGGTAGGGAAGGCGGAAAAAAAAACCCAAACCACCAAACAAACCAACAAAACCAAAAACCCCCACAAACGGGCGCTTTGTTTGCAGACAAAGGAAGGTCTTGTGTTTCTACGCAGGAACCGTTGCGTGGTTCCTATCCCTTCTTCAAATGACAAGCTTTAGAAGAAAATAAATAATAAAAAACGTTGAACACAAAACCTTAAAGGCTGGATGTTGAATGTACTCTTGAGTAAATAATGAGCTTTATGTGCTGTGCCTCCCCACGTGCTTCCCTCCCTCCACACTGTTGTTCCCTGTCAGAGTTTGGGGTAGGTTTAGATGTGTATGTGCTGTAGATCTGGTGAAGTACAGTTTTAAATTTGTAACAGAAATAAAGGTTATTATCCACGATACTAGATTCCAAAGGCAAACATTTCAACATTTTTCTTTTTTTTTTTTTTTTTTTTTTTTTTTTTGGG